>PVJX010005918.1:39780-81661 GCA_004027295.1 Dolichotis patagonum | reverse complement strand
ACAATGCAGGTTAATTTCTTTCTTCCAGGTTAAATAAAAAAATTATTACCTCACCGAGTCTTGGAGATGGGGGACAAAAGGTTTATTAGAAGCCAGAGTCACCTGCTGCTTAGGTGAAATAGAAGCCACGGATGGATGGATGCTGTTATGAGCAGTAGCTCATAGCTGAATGGTTAGGGGATTGTAAATACCCTCAACTTTGCATATGTTGTGTGTGTGTGTGTGTGTGTGTGTGTGTGTGTGAGTAAAGGGTTAAATGCTACCAGGTTCTAGGCTCCCATACCCCCCACAGAGCCGCTCCACTCCCCCTCCCCGTTTTGCCCATCTCTGCCCAGTTACCATTCCCGAGCGTCTCTACGAGGTCCTCAAGAGCTCTGCCCAGTCCGCATTCGCAAGCCCCTCTGTTTCCCGCCCATCAAGCCTGTGGCAGCTTATGAAGAGGTGTGCGCTCACCGCGGGGCGTGTTCCAGCACTGGGAGACACTGAGCTCTCGGGCTCAGACCTCAGAGCGGAGCCAACCTTGTAGCAAGACAAGAAAGTTTGGCTCCCTGCAAGGGATGCCCGACAGCAGTGGGTGGGGCGCCCCAGGGCTCTTTAGCCCTCGGAGCTCAAGGTTGCCGGCTGTTCAGACATGAAGCGGTGTGCGGTTATGGACCGAGAAGTTGCCATGAACCTTGGCACAACTGCCCAGCCTCAGGATAGAGGGCAACCCGCGGAGTCTCCAGAACCGCAGCTGCCCTGGCCGCCGCAGCTGCGGCCTCCGCCACCTACTGCTCCACCGCCGGCTACTCCGCCTCCCGCTCCTCCACCGCTCCCAAAGCCTTCGCCAGAAACTGCAGCAGAGCACTGTCCAGAGCCTGTTTTAGGACCCTGTCCAGAGGCGACCTCAGAACCAGCCACAGAACTAGACACAGAACCAACCCCAAAACCAACCACAGAGCCAGCCACACAGCCTGTGCCAGAACCAGCTCCAGAGCCGGCCCAAGAGCCGGCCACAAAACCTGCCACACAGCGGGTCCCAGAACGTGCTACACTGCTGACTCCAGAGCCAATCTCAGAAACTGCCTCAGAGTCCTGTCTTGAGCAATCTCCAGCATCCTATCTAAAACCGAGTACTGTACCATGTCTCTTGCAATGTCCAGTGGTCCCTCGAGAGACATATCTAAAGACTTCACCTTCACCGTTACCATCGCCCAGAACGTGGTCCAGATCAAAGGTAAGAAAAAGACCCCCTGGGTGGGGGAAAGATGCAAGGCGAAGTCAGGTGGCTGCTGAGTTCCCCGAACACGAGGTATCCCTTGCATCCTGTGTTGCTTGCCAGTGATGGACAAAGATATTCCGGAAAGATGTAGGAATGGAGAGCCCAAGGAAGTAAGCTGATGCGAGGCGGGAAGCAACATGTGGGAACAGAGAGTAGGTTATTTGGGCCTAGGAATGAGGGGCGG
Source organism: Dolichotis patagonum (assembly GCA_004027295.1). Lineage (NCBI taxonomy): Eukaryota > Metazoa > Chordata > Mammalia > Rodentia > Caviidae > Dolichotis > Dolichotis patagonum. Next base: position 80,216 of record PVJX010005918.1, on the reverse strand, counting down.
GGGAGCGCCGCTTCAACATACACACACACACCCACACACTGTGGGAAGAAGCTACAGTGCAGTAAGTGTCCCTGTCTTGAAAAAGAGCTGGGAAACGCCCCCAGGAAGCACAAGAGATCTGAAGTGTTTGGGGCTGGCCCCAGGTACACAGTGGATGAGATGGAGTGGGGGAAGTGGGACCCAGCTTTTAGTCTTGATCACTGCCGCAGAGGCCCAAGTTGCGGAGCTACCGCCTGCTTGGCCCCTTCTTACCGCTGAGAAGGGGCTCGTCAACTGGGGTGCAACTGGAGAAGCTCCAGGGAGGTGCCCAGCACAGTTGCACGCGCTCCTCTGGTAGAAGGGATGGGCGGCGCCCGGGTGGGAGAGCTGCAGGCACTGCAGGAGAAGGGCAGGGTTCCCTGGCAGGAGAGGGAGAGCATGCGTGTGTGGAAAACACCGCTCCATCTGTCTACAGATTTCCCAGCAGTTAGCGCAAACACCGTGATCCAGAAATGCGTGGCATCACAAAGGTTTGTCAAGTGGCACCCCAGACCAGGGCCAGGTGGAATGGTACGGGAGTCCTGATTTAGAGACTCAAAAACGGGAGTTGGGGTTTGAGAGCACGTGAATGGGAACCCTCATCTCTCCCAGTTTACAACTCTGCCTTCTAAAACGCAGCACTTAGAGGGCGATAGAATGAATGACTGGAAGTTCCTCAGGCACCCGCCCAACTAAGAGGGGAGAGGAAGGTTTTCTACGGTTACCTTAAGACTTTTGAAGTGCTGTCTGCTTTTTCAACGGGAGTGCCTCTTTTTTCTTCTCTCTCTCTCTCTCTCCCTTCCTTCCCTCCTTCCTTCCTTCCTTCCTACCTTCCTTCCTTCCTTCTTTTCTCTGTGTTCCTATTTCTTCTAAATTTCTTTCCACGAAACGGTGAAAATCATGATAATGCATATATACCCCTCAATTTGTCTTTTCCTGAAAGAAAACTCACAGGGAGAAGCAAACAACATGACACACCAACAATGCCATGCATCCTGCTGCTTGTAGGTATGCAGAACATTTTTCCTGAAGACTACCCACATGTAGAATGCAGAATGCAATGGAGTGGGGCATAAAGTGATCAGTATCACGAATTTTGCTTCCTGAGTTTTGAGTAGGGAGGCTTGAGTTTGCGAAATATCTGAAATCATAAAGATTGAAACATAGGAAAATTACAAAGTTTCACAGACAAAAACTGCTGAGATTTGAAATTGCAAATAAATAAAATAGAACTTGGACAATTTTTTAATGGACTCTTCCACCATGGGCTGGTTCTTTCCCTTTCCTAAAATACCCTTCCTTGGAGAGACCTCAACAAAGATAAAGGCAGGCAGCAAGACCTGGGAGGTCACTTAACCCTGAGGTTTGTTTTTGTCTTCTGAGTTTGGATTAAGCTGGTTGGAGGGATATAAGTGGGAATCACCACCTGTGGCCCTCTTACCTAAAGATTTAATAACCAGGATGACCTACAAAGGCATAAAAAAACAAGAACCCTAGAGGTTTGACTCTGTACCAGAAATTATAGAATAACTTGTCTGTAGAAGACACATAAAAAGCTTGACCATCTATCTAGAGGACCATGTTGATTAATTAATCAATAGCTCTGGAATATTTTAAAGGATGCAAAATATGTAGGTAAATGTTCAAATTGCTAAGAGCCAAGCCCTTCTCCAATAGCTCCATGTCACTATGTAATTGCTCTTCAGTGTTTGAGAACATCTGATTTGGTGATTGGACCATCTTCTGTAGTATTCTCCTCAAGATAGTAGTATCTGCAACCAGTTGACTTGCATGTTAATATTCAAGGCAAACAGGTTGCCATCTTAGCTGGGGTGGCATTATTTGCAAATATTGCCTTCTTGAAGAAAGCTTGGGTGTAAACAACTACTTTCTCCCTCTCTCTCTCTCTCTCTCTCTCTCTCTCTCTCTCCCTCTCTCCTCTCTCTCTCTGTCTTTCTCTCTCTTTATCTCCCTCTCTCTCTCTCTCACACACACACACAAACATATACACACAATTTCAGAGAACTAAAAATATACAAACCCTATCAATGAAATCCTACATAACAAGCATGAAATCCTACATAACAAACATGAAATCTTACATAACAAACATGAAATTAGCCTGATAATTCAAAGAATGAAATGAGCAAAACCAAGCACTTGAATATAGCTGAAAGTTTCTCCCAGGTAATTTTGTGGACTGCCATTGCAGTAAAATAAACCAACATTTTCTAGCCTGTACTCTACTTTCTTTGGGGATTTCAATAAACTTTCAGGACCTGGTGATTTCAATTCTATGCCAAGACAGGGCAGAGACTAAGAAAGCCGAGTTTATGCTTTCATTCCAAATACAGGGTAACACAGTCTCTGAACTAAACCTGTCTGTTCCTTACTGAAATATTTTGATTCTCAGGCAATAAGCCTTGGTCTCTCACCATGGTGGCAACAAGTATAAGTAAGGATGGTACTTTAACAATGCTATATAATACTCTTTTGGAGAGTGAGAGTTATATGAGGTGGGGAATATTTGTTTCTCTCTCCTCAGTTGTGCTTGGAGGAAAATAGTTCCTATTTTTATTCACCGGATTTCAAACAGCTATGAAATTGTAATCATACTATACAAGCAATTGAAGAAAATCTGAGAAAGAAACACACTTTTGTGGCTTTTATTCGTAGAGGAAGGTCTGCATATCCTGTTAATGACCACACAGAAATTTCTGTCACCCTCAAACTATAACAAAGCATTTGTGCACACAAAACAGGGGGTTTGGCACATATTTTCTAGTAGAATAGCAAACATTTATTTATATGTTGTCTGGTAATTCTCATCTGAATAGTTTACCTACTCTTGAGCTTCTCAAAAGTAGGGACTGTCTTTCACAGTGCCTGGTACAATGCAACACTCCCTGTTTCTGCTGAAGCTTGAAACCTATCAATTCCATTTCCAACCATGTAGAAGTTACTCCTGTGAATGAATAAAAATGCATTCTCATTGGTTTCAGAGTGAAAAGTAAATGCTTAAGTACCCTGAAATACATTGTCCTATGGAGATGCAGTCTATCTTTCAATTTTCAGAATGGATATTGAAAGAATAAATTAAGTAATCTATTAAGAAACAAATTACTAATGTTTTTTTAAAATATCTTGTAAAGTGTTATTATCCTATATATGCTGGCCAGCAGCAGACTAATGATGATGTTGTTGGTTTCAAGGTTAATACATTTTTACTAATCAGCACAGATTATCTAGGGACCATAAGCTATAAGATTATAGATTCAGATGTTTAACCTGTTGAAGGTCAGGATAAAGTGATTTTCTTTCCTCTTAGTTTGTCCTTGCCCTCTTATTTGATATGTTCTGAGAATTCATGAGAATTTGCTGCAAGACATTCTAAAAGACATGATAAGGTAGTATTCAGTCAGTAACTCTTTCCTTTCTGAGAGTTCATTTCTTACTCATTTATAAAAATCTCTGACTGGACCTTCTACAGAACCATAGCCCCCCAAAAGGCTAAGCTTTTATCAAAAGTTCCTCCAAGGAAAGGGAGAAAAATCCATAGAGGCCAGGAAACCCTTTTGGGGTATTATAAGGATTATATCATATTTTCTGCTAAGTGTGGCACTTTACAGTTTACAGAATGTTTTTTCTGTATTATTAAACTTTCTATTCCTAGAGGAAGCTATCCACCCTTATTAAAGCAAATAAACCTGATTCTCAAAATAGAAAAATATCTATAATTTTTTTGCAAGAAAAAAAGGGAGTCAGAGATGATAATGAAATTTATCCTTCTTTCAAAATTTCCCTCACCCTCATCATGCCTATGATGCTTCTGTTTCCCAAATAAACATGAAAAAATAAAACGAAATCAGTTTAAGTTAACCAGCATTTGTAGTCTTAAAAAATCATGAAACATAACTTTATTAGACCCTTGACTAATTCTTGGTGAAAATTATGAGCACAAAAATAAATCTTCCAAATAAGACTCGCCTATCTCATTAAAGTTCACTAATATTGTTTCTTTCAAGTCTGTAGGTTGTGCAGGGCAGATGAATACTTAGAGATGAAAAGAGGATGAATAGTTGCCAGGGGTTGGGGGCAGGACTATGGACAGAAGATGAGGACAGAATGGCTAAGGAGTAAAGGCCTTCTTTTTTTTTTTACTTAGAGAAAAAAAGCAAATGCATAGGTGGTGATTACTTGTTTTACCAGATGCCTTGGCTAGTCCGGCACAGTTAATAGCCAGTTTTGGTTTTTTTTAAGGTACTAGGGATTGAACTCACAACCACATATTTGCCAAGCAGGCACTTACGCCACTGAGCTAAATCCCCAGCCATAATAGCCAGTTCTCTTAGCATATCTCTCCTCAAATAAAACTTCAGTGCAATAAAGGAAGTTATGCTAATTTCAGAGAACAGAGGAAATTAAGGAAGCTTCCAAAAAATAAATAAAAGCTTTCCAACACCTACCGGTGAGAAATAATCACTGCTAATATCTTGCTTAATATTTCCACTTATTTTCTCTGCTATTTCTCTTTTTGTCTATAATTATTAGATCAGGTGTATTATAGTTTATTGAGAAAACATTTATTTTAGCTTAAGGTTTAGTCAAACTCGTGTACATCTGATTGATAAACATGTAGTTCAACTATAATTTTGCAGGCATGTATTGCTGTGTAAAGTATACAATATGTAAACATTCTGTGAAGCGACAATTGTTGATGCTCCTACATAAAATGGCACTTTGATCTTTTATTTACTTATGGCATTTTCTTGGACATACAGATTTACTTCTCCAGCTAGATTTTGTGACTTGGCCTTGGAGAAGGGAAGGCAAAATGAAATCCACCACATTCCCCCTTAAATTCTCAAAAGGAAAATCCAAATTTCTGAGACCCCACTGGGTCACTTTTAACCATATGCAAAATACTACTGATGAATTTGTCTTTAATGTATCATGATCAGCTAGGTACCTCCCAAAAAGGAAGGGAAATTCTTGCCTGTGATGATATTAACAATTATAAGGAGATATAATATTAAATTCATTCAGCTTTCATTGGCCAAGTGTGGTAGACATTGAGAGTTAATAAGCTGTATGCAACCCAACCAAGGCAGAATTGGCAATTTAAAAGGCAGGTGTAATACATTATTGAGTAAGATCTGAATTTTCAGTCCTTTTTGTAGCACTTAGAGATTTTCATCTTCCAAAGTATTATAGGCATTTATTGTTTAATCCTCTTGCTTTAAAGAGCCTGTAAAACAGATATTGGCTCCCAACGACAGGCATTCCCATCTTATTGACCTCAAACACAGGGCTAGGGGCAGGAGATTCTTAATCAATACTGTGGGATTCTGAGAGATAGGCTTCACACTCCACCTGCCCAGAACAGAGTTCTGAAAAAAAGAGATAGTGGGCCCTGCCTCCAGGACTCAGAGGAGGATGAAAGTACCACTACAAGACTCAGACAACAGTGTTGGCAATCTTAAATGATCGTTTACTTGCCTTCTCATGCAGCTAATGTATTTACGTATTCTCTTCTGAGATTTTGCAGCTTGATGCAGGAAATGAACTGTACCTGCTGAGAAAAATGTGATAAACCCATTGGCTGTGACTAGAGAGAATTGAAACCCTGAGAAATTTTTATTAATCCTGAGCTCTGTCAATTGATTCCTCACTCTTCTGAAGCTGGCTTCAGCAGCAGGGTGCTATTCTCTGAGCTCTGACTCTAACAGTAGTCTCTGAGTTTTATGTCATAATGACCTTTATTGTTAATTTTCCTTTGATAATTGTCATTTGCATCTATTTCATATCTTTAACATATTGTTTCATGGTTTATTCATATCACTGAACATGTTCCTTGCAGTATAAAGGAACATGTGATGTAGTCTAGTGTTTTCTAAAAGCTTTTTAGTAGTAGACTCTTATATTTTTCTTGATTAAATCATAAAGGAAAACCTGATGTTTAACATAAAATAAGTACTGTTTGATTCATCTTCTATTCTCAAATGAGTTGGTAACTGAATTACCTTCCAATTATTTATTTTGGGCTAATAGCACAGTGAGTTTGTGCACATTGTTTATTACTGGCTCCTTATCAAGGAAGCTGATGACACAGAAGCACATTAAACAACAAAAGAAATCAAGTCAGAGTTTAAATTTTGGCCTGTAATGCTGTAGTTCCTCCTCCCTCCACCCACCCTTGAATGTATCACAGCTGCCTCTTAAAGTGGGTTGTCATAGCATTGTCTTTGCTTGTAGGAACACCATTTTTGGGGATTGTGGTTTTGAGCAAAAACAACACACCAAATACACTGTAGATACAATTCAAATATGTAGTAAAATCTAATATTAGGCTTCTATAAACATTTTAGACAGCAAAATTGCTCTAAATTCTATTAAATGGGCATAAACATACCATATACATTGCTTCTGTAAGGAGCCCTTGTATATTATCAATTGTACATGAAGTATATGAAAGAACCAATTGTACATAAGTTAATCTATTATTATTAGAATTTGCACTCTGCCTACGTTCAGAAAAAACATGAAGTATCTTCCAATTAAATCCATATAAAACAGGACAATTAATCACATATAAACCAGGATACAGCTATTTCAAAGCACCAGTGAATGGGACCTGAAGCTAATACACATTTAATTAACAGTACTTTTGCTACTTATGGTGGTTGAAGGACTTTAGGGAATTTTTTGAATGACTCAGATTTCTTAAAGTTGATATTTGAGGAAGTTTGAGCTGAAACCTCATTTTTATGCAAGACATCTCCTGTAGCAAGCTGAAGCAACTACAAAATGAAGAATTAAAGGTTGCCAGGACTGTGGCATAGGTGTTAATTAGCTGTCCTAGAAGCCTGAAAGCTTTTGATTACTTTCGTGTGACTGCATTTTTCTAATATGGTAATGAATGTGTCTGTGAGGCAAATCAGTATGGAATTTTCAGAAATAAATCCTTGTTCCATGGTATGTTATAGCCAGTGGTTCAAGATTCTGGACTGTTTGTTAAATTAGGAATCACTTCTCTTTGTTTCTAGCATGCTTCCACTTTAGATAGTTGTGCATTCCGAAGAAACTTGCTTAATCTTTCCATGGCTTAGATTTTGTGTCTCTTAAATGAAGCCAATTATGCACCACTGACTCAGGTAGCAGACTCAAGGAAGCTTTCCCCAACATCCTATCTGCACCACACAGTCTTTCTCTGGGTTCCTGAGCTGGGTTCCTGGATTCTGCTTCTTATGTGCCATCTATGATAATCATCAGCTTGTGTATCCCAACAGCCTGTAAGAATAATGTTCTTACAATGTTCTTACAATATACAGTCGTATATTGCCTGCCATACAGTAAATGGTGGAGGGACTAACTTAAAGGAATATCATACAGCTCACATGAAAAAGTAGATTTTATTTTATCTTTAATTGAAAGGCAATAATGTACATATTTACAATCCCTATATGCAATGCTATAATGATCAGATTAAGGTAGTTGGCTTATCTATCCCCCAAACATTTTTCGCAGAAATAAGATTTTATTTTTATTTGGCTTCAATGTGGTATTTTCAAACATGCATGTAAAATACTTCGATCAACATCTCTCCCATTACTGGGCCTTACACCCCCCATACCCCCTCAGAAATTACATTTTAACCACATAGCTTAAAAATAAAAAACATTGCAAAAAATTAGAAGCAGAAAAATAGCGTATTTAAATATCACTTATATATGTACCATGATATTTGCTATCAACACTCTATGTCTAAGCATGCAGATCAGTTTTAATATATTCACTTCTCATAAAATGAGCTTGGAATTCAGATGTTTTATCAGTAAGCAATGGCAGTCAAAGATGTCTTACATCTTTCCAAAGGGTTATAGATTTTTCTGGCTCCCACAGACACACCTTATACTTAGAACAGATCTATATTGAGCATGTGGTCTTGAATTACTCTTCACTCATAAAAACAGTTAATTTTGATAAAAGGTGAACAATGAGATCTACTCAGTTATTAATATAAATCAAACAAATTTTTAAAAAATATATGGAAACAGGCGAACAAGAATATTGTACTTAAGTAAATTATATAAAGAGTGATTTTAACCAAATAACTAGGTACTATTCGGTACCCTTTTCACTAATCTTAACTGTTAATCAAAATTAGTCTATTTATGGCATTCTTTTTAGTTTAATTAAAAAGCTCTTAACTCATTACCTTGGTGTCAAATTTCTCTTATAGCTGGCACTTGAATTTAGAGTTAAGTGTCAGTAGAACTATTCCAAGCTTTTCCTTTCTCACAAACACTAAGAAGAACAGCTAAGCTTTGATGTTCCTTTGGCAGTCTGAGTTGTATCCAAAATAGCTTTCTACCAATCACAGAAAAAGCTTTAATTTGTTTCACAAATGATTCTGATCAGATTAGCACCCTGAACTTGAAAATACCCTGTCAGGAAATATAAAGTCTCTATTTAGACAGCAGATAATCCATCTTGTTTTCAGTCAGAATGAACAACTTTTCTCTTGAGCTAAATGAAAACCTTTTACTCTTTGTAGAATAGCTTCAGGACAGGAGAATGATGCAGAGGTCTGCGAGCTGAACACTATATGAAGGTATGACATCTAAGGGGATAGCTCTCATATCCTAGATGTCATAGATGTGTATGTTCATTCTAACAATTTTCTGCCAGATAGTAGTTAAGTGACTTGCTCTAAAAAAATCAACATGCTATGCCAATGAAAATAAAGTATATTTCAAAAAGGGTACATTTTCCTGATGTGCCCAAAGGTATCTTATGGGCTAACCCTGATATTAATACCTTAAATTTAAATACAATGTCTTCCTTAACGTCTCCCCAGAATCCAATAAACCACATACTGATAATTGATTTCCTAAATAACTTATTCAATTCTATGTCACATTTAATCTAAGCATAATTTTAAAACAGAAACAAGGATTTGAAACAGGAATTTAAAGGGCCTGTAGTACAAGCAAATGTATAGCCATGGATCCATACTGTTGCATTCATTCCCTGGGACATACCAAAGTTTATGAATATACTTTAATTGCTGGACACCCAGATAGATAGGCATGTACATACACACTGATAGAGATGTAGGGGAACATTGCATTCTATTTTATAGAACGAAGTGTTGCCTGATTTCAGAATCACAAAATAAAGCTAGAGGTCAAGAGACAGAGGAGAGAAATTAGATCATATGAAAGAGGAGGCTCTGACTATATGCTCTGGTTCCTACAACTTGCACAGCTCTCCTTTCTATCCTGTTTTCAGCCGTCTCCCTCTTACAGGCAGTGAGCTCCTTAAAGTTTACATGTTCTGCTGTGAGTTTGATTGAATAAACTTTACTATGGACTTACTGATGATGCAGAATAATATAGAGATAGAAGTCATTCAGTTGTGGTAGGCTATCTGAAGGAAGTGAAATCTGAACTGTGCCTGAAGATTAGGTACAACTTTGATGGAAAAAAATGACAAAAGAGACCCACAAGGCAGAGACTATATTAAGTGTAGACATGGAGGAGGTAGAAAGGGTGGTGCTCTAAAAGTCCACAAAGACTTACATGAGTAGAACGTCCACAGCATCAGGAAAAAAGGCTGGAAAAGTTAGGGAGGAGTTAAATTATGGGGTGAGGGCTTTGAATTCCAGGTAAAGGAATATGTGTTCTGTTCCATAAGCAGTAGGTAATCTTGAAATACTTTCTAGTAAGAGTAACATGATTAGCTTTGGATTTAAGAGAAATTCTTAATATATAAGATGGATTAGATAGAAAGACTCTGAAGAAAGGAGCACCAATCTAAATAAGAGTCACTAGAGACCTGAATCTAAGGTAACAAACATGGGAAGTATCTGGAAGAGATGGTAACAAGAATGGTTTGCAGCTAATTTAATGTGAATATTTGGGGGAGAGAGAAGAGTAGAAGATGATTCTTAATTTTCTAGCCTGAAGTTATAAAAATTATAAAGAACACAAAAGCAAGAGAAGAGTTAAGTAACATTAAGAGAAAGATTGTAACTTCAGTTTGGGACAATTTGAGTTTGAGGTGTTCTGAGGCTAAAACTCAAGAAAGTGATTGAGCAGAGGCTAAAATTTAAGGGTTCAGGACTAAAGTGCACATGTTTTCCCATGAAAGTCCATTGTTGGTGGTAATGTGGACTGGTGTAGCTATTTTGGAAATCATGTGGAGATTCTGCAAAAAACTAGGATTGGAGGTCCCATTCAGCACACCTGCTCCCCTTCTGTCTGTTTTCCCAGAAGAATTGAAAACATCATACCACAGTGATATATGTGCATCCATGTTTATAGCAGCACAATTTGTAATAGCCAGATCTTGGAAAAAACCTAAATGTCTGTCAACTGAGGACTGGATAAAAAAGATATGGTATTTTTATTCAATGGGATACTACTCAACTATAGAGAAGGATCACATTGAGATTTTTATAAGTAAATGGATGCAACTTGAGACCATACTCATAAGTGAAATAAATCAAACTCACATGTGTAAATACCATATAGTCTCCCTACTGTAAGAAACTAAGAATGAATAACAGTCAAAATTTATAAGATATTATAAAAGCATAAGAAACTGCACAAAGAGAAAGAACAGCTGGGAGGGAGGAAAGGAGAAAAGAAGGAAGGGAAAAGGAAAAATATAAATCTGTATATATATACAAGATAGCTAAGATAATTGCACTACTGATTCTGTTAGTTCACAGACAAGAACAGTTTGTGTTCATATTGCTTGATCAATTTTGCATGCCTATATCTGGTAACCTGAGCATCTCTTTTGAAGATAATGATATGCAATATAATAACCATTGTTAAATTCCTTTCATTCTGTTTTGAAATCCTATATTGCTATTGTCTTGGAGTTTTTTGTTGGTGGTGGTATCTTTTGATTTTGTTTTTTTTTTGTGTTTTTTTCTCTTTAAAATAAAATTTTTAATATGTGGGAAAAAGTCAACAGTGATGTTGGAAATGTCTGTGTGCCTCCCCTCCACCTGTATTGAAGACAATAAAACTAAATCAGTAGAATCAGATGTTGGATAATTATATGGGCAAATGGTGTCTGGGGAAATGGACAGATAGTAAAATACTTGGATTAGAGATTGAAATATTGGAGGAGAGAGAAGAGAATGTGTTAGTCTTTTATTTTAATTTTAAAGAATTGACCCTGATTATTTTAATTTCTTCCCTCTTGGCTAATTTTTCTTTGTTGATAAAAATCTTCTGAATGGTTTGGAAAGAAAAAGGAATATTGTTGCTATATTATGATCAGATAGATTGTGGGTGGCTGCATTAGTCTTTTTGTATTGTTGGGACAAAATACCTGGCAAACATAGCTTAAAGGGAAAATAAACTTATTTGAACTCACAGTTTCAGAGGTTAAAATCCATGTTCATCTGGCTCCAAGTGAGAAACGTCATGATGGAAGTGCATGATAGAAGAAAGCTGCTCACTTCAAGTCAGACAGGTAGCAAAGCAAACAAGGAAGAGCCAGGGAAAAGACACACCCTCCAAAGGTATTCCTCCAGTGACCTAGCTACTCCAACCTGGCTCCAACTCCCAATAACACATTCAGCTATGAGCTCATCAATATATTGAACCACTGATGAGGTTAGCACCCTAAATCCACAAATCTTTGATGGACATTTAATATTTAAACAATAACAGTAACTTATCATCCAAGTCCTTATTTGTAAGCCCAGGAAATTACCGTATTTAGAGAAACTAGTAAAAGAGGTTGATTGTTATCCAGTTGTTAATAGAAAAAGCATAGAATAATAAGAAAATCATAGAACACTATGGCTTTATTACAATAAGGAAAATATATTATTCTCTGTATGAAATATTCTGCTTTAAAATTTCTCATACATGATAGGCACTTAATAACTGGGGTTAAGAACAAAAAAGTAGAGAAAGATATTAAAAGAATTCTGAATGTAGCAAGATAAGATATACTTAGGGTATTACAAAATTTGCTCTGAAAATGTTTAGGGAAAGTGGAGATTTTCTTAAAGAAAAGTGGTAAATTTTGTCTTAAATATCAATTGAATAAACTCCTTGAAAAGACTACAGATAAAATAATCAGGAGATAAACTGATAAACCTTTAAAAGTGTCATATTTATTTTCCTTATTGCTGGGACACAAGATTTAATACCTGCAACTAAAAGGAGGAGAGGCTTATTTTGGCTCAGTTTGTACAGGTTTCAGTCCATAATCCACTGGTTCCAAAACAGGACAACATGGCAGAATCACATGGCAGAGAAGAGCTATTCATGACATGGCAATCAGGAAGCAAACAGAGTCCTGGGAGGAGCTGAGGAGGAAAACAACCCCTTCAGGCCACTCCTTCAGTGACCCTCTTCCAAATAGACCCTACCTCCCGACAAGAAGTCAGCTATAAGCCCCCATAAGCCAATCACCTTACAAAACCCCTACAGGCACATAAGGCTCTTGGGGGGGCATCTAGATTAAAACCAAGATAAAACAGTAAATAAAGGTCAGCATAGGCACCTAACTTACTGATAGTTTTTGTGTGAAAATAATGTAGATGTGAAGTCTGCAATCTGATTTGGAAGAAAAAACATATACACTGGAGCTAAAGTCATATCAATACTAAAAAGATACAATTTGGTTACAGCATGTGAAGTACAGAGAATAATAGTGTAGAATTATAAAAGACAACCATAAATGATAGAGTAGTTAGGGCAGACTTCCTGATGGAGATGAATTTAGTTCTGTGGAGAGAGGATAAATCTTTCTACTACAAGGAAGTAATATATGCAAAGAATTGACAGCAACAGAAACTATATTTAATTGATACAAAGATCTTTGAGAAAAAGATAAAGGAATTTGGAACTTATTCTGTATAGATATTATTTAAGGTTTTGAGTAGAACAACATAGCAAAAGTACTGTTTCTTTTTTTGTTATCGGGGGTCGAACTTACAACCTAGTGCTTGCAAGGCAGGCGCTTATGCCACTAAGCTAAAACCCTGGCCAAAAGTACTGTTTCTACAATATACATTGTGCTGCTTTACAAGATAGATTATAGGAGAATAAAAGAAAGAGGGAAGTTAGCTAGGTTGATGCAGAAATTTTGTTGAGAGATGACAGTAGTATACTTACTGCAAACAATAATATTCTAAAATCATATATTGAATACTACTCCATTATGGTTTATATCTAGATGTCCCCCAAGAGTTATGTGCTCATAGTCAGGGCTTTGGAGAGATGACCGGATCATAGGTGTGTGATACTTGGATTAGTCCACTGATGGGTTTATAACTGGGTGTGATGTTGGAAGGTGAAGACCTTAAAGTTATATATCTCTCTCATCCTCCTTTGATGGTCTCTTGCTTCTTGTCTGCCATGCTATGATCTGTTTCTCTTCTGTAATGCCCCTCTGCCGTGCTGCCCTGCTTTGGAGCCAGATGATTATAGATTGAAACCTCTACAGACTGTGAGCTAAAACTTTTCTTCATTTAACTTGTGAGTGTCAGGTATTTTGCCCTGGCAACAGGAAAAGTAACTAATACAGGAACTGTGCCAGTAACTATAACTTACCTGAAGTGAATTATAGCCAAGTAAAGGAAATAGGACAAGTATACAAATAACTGTAATCCTAAAAAGAAAAATGAGATTAGACAAACAATGAGATTGACAAACAACAAATGAGACTAGAGAAACAAGTTCAAAAGAGATACAAATTGATTGGGAATTAGCAGGTTGGGGCAGATGTGAGTTTAGAGATGAATAAAAGTACATTTCAGAATTTTTAATTGAGAGGAGAGGCTGAGAGATGATGAGAATGGAATTCTAGGCAAACAAAATGATGAGGAGCAAAGTCACTAAAGGTACAGATGCAGGTTTTTGGAAATCAGAGGATGTGAAGCCAGAGAAGAGAGTATAGAATATTGACCATTTCTCATTTTCTCTACTTTGTAACTTAACTTTGTAACTTTCTTATACTCTGTCTGGATTCTTGGTGCTATTCCAGGATCTGAGGTCCTTTTGTTTCATTTCTGGACCACTATATCCATGCCCCATCTTTCTGTGATATGAGAGTATCAGATGCTGGTTGACTTTCAGAGATTTGAGATGAAGTTTGAGAAGGGAACCAATTCCCCCATGCATTTCATGCAGGAACAGTGTCTACACAAAGCACCATCTTATTAAATCCTTAGAATTCAAGAGACTCTTTTGATCTTAGTTTTGCTGCTAATACAGTTCTACTTGGCAGACCTTATCATGCATGTAGGGACCATTATTCTGAATCAGCTTTCTCTATATGCTTGCAATATTGAAGAATGAACCTTCAGAGACATGCCCTAATCAGACCTGTGATAGCCATGAAATATAATGGCATTTCCAGACTGCAATTTGATTTTTGTATTATACTCTACAATCTTACAAAGTGTTTCTACATTTCATATGTACTATGTTCTTGGATTCTCAAACCAACTCTTTATGATCAACCATATTAATTTCATCCCCACTCTGAAGATGAGAAAACTAAAGTTAAACATCTAAGGATAAGAGTCAACATTCAAGTTTATAGCTCCAGAGTATAAAAATAATTCCTAATCCACCTCAGGCTAGCTGATACTCTGTTTCCAAAACAGCCTGTTTGAGCCCACAAATGATCCAACTTCCCTAAACAAAGTAGGATAATATGAACCTCCTGCCTTCGTTTTAGTATTATGTCTTTTAAAGTTAACCAAACCCACAAAGAATTGAAGTATAGTTTTAAAATAATTCTAATGAATTTTTAAAACTTAAAACAACTTTAAAATAAGTATAATGATTTATCATTTAAGTGGTTTGAGATTTTCTGAGATCAGAATTTTCAGAAGTTCTTAAAGGGTTAAAAAAAAACACACCAGTCTAGTGGTTGCTTTTATTCCTATCTATGCCTTTGTGATTTAAGGTAAGTCTTTTGACTTCTAGTTCTTACTTATCCATTTATAAGTAAGGGTATTTCTCAGAGTAGAATATCTAGGAAACACTTCAGAATTCTAAGCTGAAGACATTTCAACACACTACAAATTCTGTACAGGACTTTGCATAGCTCACAAATGAATATGACATCAATACAAAATGGAATTTGTTTAGTGAAAACAAAGTGTATGGCATGGGTTAGAACACAGATGTCTGCCTGCTTACTACCATGTTTTGATAGGTGCATCTCAGGACTATGTTGCCCTTTTCTGCAACAATACAGTATTGCCATATCCAGTGGGATCATCTTCCTATACAGTAGTATGGCAGTAAGACTGATATCACTGAGTGAAGATTGTTCAAAGGCAGTGGCATACTGAAGGAAGCTAATTCTGTATTTCATTTTCTCCTTTTTAAAGCCTGCACTATGTGGATAGGAAAATATTTTAGGCTTTTTTGAATAGTATTTGTCTCTTTTATACTTTGCCTTTTTGTCTTTAAAGTGAAGTTATTAAGATCTGCTTTTACCTGATAATCTTAAGGTATGAAGTGAAACGCTAAATATGGGAGTAACGATGTATTAGTTGGCGTCAGTCAGATATATTTGAGTTGAGACCTGTTACTTCTCAACTCTGTGAGCGTGGGCAAAAAGCCTCACTAACCCTCTGTATTGCATTTATCACGTAAAACTAACCTTTTACAGAAGTTCTAAAGATCAAATAATACACCATATTCTTAGTCCAATGCCTTATACTAGTTGATTCTTTAAAAATGTTAGCTGCTGTGAAGTGGAAGACAATGATTTTGTTTCAAACAAGTGCTATCCTTGCTCCCTACCTCTGCTCCCCAGCCCTTTCAAAAGAGATGACTGCCCCCATGGAACATTGTGTCTTAGCTGTGAATGCCTGAAGCAGGACGATTATAAACTTGAGCCCAGTTAGGGCAACTTAGTAACTTAGTGACAGTGAGACTCTACCTCAAAATTTAAAAAAGATAATAAAAAGTGTTGGGGATGCAATAGGACACATAGACTTTGAACCAATTTAATTTATAGTGGCCCCTAGCAAGAATATTAGTAAAATGAGAAATTTTCCTTCATTCATCAAGGATGATGAAGAACCTTCATTATTATGGCTTCTGATGATCTTCCTTTAGTAAAGATGATGATGACCTTTTCATGATAAGAGAATGAGAGTTTAAAAAGTCTATTTTAAACTTGATTATAACTTTTAAAGAAGTTGCTGCTGTAACCTAAATCTTAAGACAGGCTTTTTATACTTGGAGGCCTTGCTAGTGAGACTTTTTAAGCCAATAGAAGTTCTAACTCAATAGCTACATAAAGATTTTCTTGTTATGAAGGACCAGATAAAAGTCATTGAATTTCAAAACTCTTCCTATCATTTTTTTACTTAAAGAAGAAAAATGTGATTTATGGCCTTTTCCCCTCATATTTCTTTAGATAAGAGTTGATCTGAATCTACCACCAGAGATTACTGACATCTGTATTTTCCTGGGATTGCCTTGTAATTTGAGGCTGCACCATAGTGAGTATGGCAGACCAACCTCTGATGCATGGATTGCTACCCATGAGGAGAAGTGTGGAAACAAGGCTACTCTGATTAGGTACTGATAGTGCACCATTTTCTACTATCAAGAGATCTGAACTCTAACATCAGTTTTGCTGTGCTGACAAGGTCTCCATGATTCTGAGCTCCTTGCAGTTGATGATAGTTTGTATAACCTACAATTGTTGTTATTGTTTTTTTATCACTAGGTGACATCAAGAGATATTCAGGTAGTTAATCCATGATATGAAGTAACCTTGTGATTTCATAAAGGAGGGTAATGGTAGACCATATCTCTTGCTCTGTGGGAAATTCTTGGACTTAGTTATTTTAAAATAGCATTTGGTCCCAGGTATATTTATATAGACACTGGTGAGGCTAATGGTTGTGTTTGTTGAAGTGTCTACCTTAGAAGACAGGCAAACAATGCTATACAGAGACAGCACTGCACTTCTGTGAAGCATAAAGCAAACCTAGCTCGTGTATCATTCTGCCACAGGATCTAGTTATGTCCACATCTGAAATACATTAAGACCCAACAATGAAACAGGGTCAGCTGTATTAAAAGGTTAGTACAGCAATATTCAAATTGCCACCACATCTCTGCCCATGTAAGTTGGTGCTCTGAGAATTATAAATAGTAGCTGCAAACTTAATAGCTGGTATATGATGTAGTGAGGTCATCAGAAGCCAAGAGGATGAAGAAAACTTCCAAGACATAGTATAACTTGGCTTTGTACTTGTAGCAAGTGAAAGTGTATATGCAGGTCATCCTAGTCAGGAACTCTCAGAAATAGGGTATAATTTTACATATTGCACTAAATATGAATCTTGATTGCAAAGGTATGAAAAATACTTGGCTTTCATAAGGATAACGTTGGTTTCAAGTATAGGGTTTGTGTGTCCAGCATAGCAGATTTTTTCTCAGTAATTATTTGCAGCCATGTGTGTACATGACTAGCCGTCATTTTCACCTGTTGTATATGCCCATGTGGAGAACAATCATGTGTGCCTTGTTTTCCAAATTCATGTCATAGAAACCTAATATACACATTTTGTATTATTTGAGAGGAAGAAAGGAAACATCACATACACTTAGTCATCTTTTTTAGACTAAAGTCAAGCCTAGAGACTGATTCTTGGTTTCCAGGGAGAGTTTTATGGGGAAGGTAAGTTAAAGTAGTGTAGTTGGAGGAATCACCATGAAAGTTTCAAATGAATTGCAGGAGCAGTTAGATGCCTTGATGCTCTGTGTGTGCCTAAGCAAAGCAGTTCTCACACCAGTTGTGTCTACATCAGCCCAGGCATGGTTGTGAGCTGGCTTAGTTCTGGAGGCCAATGTGCTTAATTATTTGCCTTTCCTTCTAAGGATCATGATAACTAAACAAATAATGGAAGTAGTTGACCTATCTCCTCAGTGTATTTTAGTCCCATTGCTACTGAATTCTGTCTTAGCTGCTTGGGTCAAGGTTTCTAATAGAGTAGATACTTCTCATGTAGAAGGACTGTTGATGGAACATTTGAATATTTCATCACCTAGGAGAAGGCCTTTCCTCTCTTCTATTTAGTGTGTGTGTGTGTGTGTGTGTGTGTGTGTGTGTGGTGGAGGAGAGTGAGAGAAATGATCAAGGACAGAAGGCTTCAAGTGAGTAATGATCTCACAGGTTGTCTTACTTTTCTCATTACTAAGAAAAAATCTCTGACATCCAAAGTTAAAGGGGAAAGATTTATTTCGGCTCACTCTTTTTAGAGGTTTCAGTCCATAATCAGCTGGCTCCCAGGCAGGGTGGCATGACAGAAGGCAGCAAAAGCAGCAAGTGACAAGTGACAACAGTACTCTTTCTGTCCCTTACATTCTATCCCTAAGGGTAGGTAGTACTCATACCCATGGTAGCACACCCAAAATCCTAGCATTGCACTATGAATTGATCCCAGCAACATTTTCTTATTTCCAGAGTCACACACTCCAGATCTAGCCACCTCTGGAGAGCCCCACCTATGACTGCATGAGGCTATGGGGACATTTAGATACAAAGCATAACACAGGCTGTTATTTCTCCTATCTGTCCAAAAGGTCACAAGGTTCTTTTTTATGTCACTATGTAGTTTACTGTGTAACTCTAATTTCAGAATGTGCACTTCCTGTCCAACAGCACCAGGGTAGCAGTGACCTTAATGAAAAAGGCTACTGATATTCTTTGTGAGAAACTAACCTGGTGTGAGCAGGCTGTAGGTGCAGTGAGCTAACAGCAATGTCCTCTCCCTTAAACTTTCCCGCCCCAGGAGAAAGGCCCAAAACTCACTACAGGTAAAAATGCCACTCAGTTTATTCTCATACCTGACAATTATATTGTCAGCTTCCAGAGGCACCTACTTAACCCTCCTCACTTCACAGGTCCCTGCAGTCCCTCTGGAGTGATGTAGACTCCTGGGGAATCCTACAGGGAGAGTTACATGTTACAGGTTAGGAAACAGGTAAGAACCTTTAGCTTTTTTGGAGGCAAGTGTTACTGAGGATTGAACTCAAAGCCTTCAGCCTAAACTATATCCCCAGCCCATTTTTTATTTTGAATTGGGGTCTCGTTAAGTCACTAAATTGCCCAGGCTAGGTTCAAACTTGCAGTCCTTCTGTCTCAGCCTCCAAGGCTGCTGGGAGTGCAGGCATATACCACTACACCTAGGTATGCCTTTAACTTTTTTAAAATTTTATTTTAAAGAAAATAAAACAAAAGAGGACAGAACAAAGCAGATCAGAACAGAACAAAAATGTAAACAACACAGCACTTCACAAGACAACCAGATATTAACAATAGCTACCATAATGTTTCTTTCTTTGAAATTGTTGAGCATGGCTTCACACACAATAATATCAAACATAACAAAATAGTATAAAACCATTCAAGAGAATGAAAGTATTACAGGACATTCAAAACCAAATAACAGAAAATGAACAATGGCTACTATAATATCCCATTTTCCAGAAAAAATTTGTTTATACTATCACACATATTAAAATCCAACAAGACACAACATGATAGAACCAATGGTAACAGAAGAACAAAAGCATGGTAGAACTTCAAAGCAAGCTGTTATTAAATCTGCAATGGCTGCCATAATGTCTTGTTTTCTTCAAAATAGCTATTCATACCATCACATATAATAAAATCAAACACAACAGAATAAAACCATTCCAACTGATGAATGAAAACATTATAAGGCTTCAAAGCAATGTCATGGGGAATCATGATTACCATAAAATCTTATGTACCCTTACCATTTCTTACACTAGGGAGACTATATGGTATTTATACATGTGAGTTTGATTTATTTCACTTATCAGTATGTTCTCAAGTTTCATTCATTTATTTATAAATATCTCAATGTGATCATTCTTTATAGCTGAGTAGTACTCCATTGTATAAAAATACCACAACTTTTTGATCCATTCCTCAGTTAATGGGCACTTAGGTTGTTTCCAAGATCTGGCTATTACAAATTGTGCTGCTATAAACATGGGTGCACATATATCACTGTGGTATGATGTTTTCAGTTCTTCTGGGAATATGCCTAGAAGTGGAATACCTGGGTCAAATGGGACTTCCAATCCCAGCTTTTTGAGGAATCTCCAGACTGACCTCCACAGTGGTTGCACCAGTCTGCACTCCCACCAACAGTTGCAGATGAGTTCCTTTTTCCCCACAGCCTCTCCAGCATTTGTTGTTGGTAGTTTTCTTTATCTTGTATACCTTTAACTTATATGAAATGTAACATGGTTCATTCTTGGACACCTGGGATCAATAGTGACTCGTAGTAGGTACCTGACCTAATGAGTCACCACTGTTAAGGGATTTTGATTTTCTAGTGCTCATTGTGAGTTCTTGACTTTAAATATCCTCAGAGAAATAGGAGAATCTACTTTGAATCTCATCACTCCTTACCTAACCTCCTCCATTCTCCATTTAATCCATTTGTGGTTCTCTGTATACTTGTACACATCCATGTAGATGTGCCTCTGCTGATATATGCATGTTTTTCTTCCTACTAATGTGAGTTAGTATTTTTGTGTAGGAGTTTAGCATTATGTTATTTACTTAAATCCTGTAAGAGACATTCTTAGAAGATTTAATAGGGCAATTTGTTTAGAAAGCACTTCCCACCTCCAGATGTCCCTAAGCAGACTGGGCTGATTACAGAAAGGACCAATTCCTATCAGAACTCTTTGGATTAAATAGCCAGATTTCAAATCAGTCATTTGGGATCCAGGAAAAGTTATCAGGGTTATAGTCTTCAAGATGGAGGTCCTAGGGAATAATATAAAAAATAAAAGAAGCTTGGTGAAAATTTAAAAGGACTCCTTCCAAAAAATCATACCATATCCCCTGCCAGAGACCTAATTTGTCTTTAAATGCTTGTAAATACCACACAAATAACACTTGCATTTGAGTTGTCCAGGTGGCTAGAGGTCTATTTATTGTGCATTTAGCAAAGGGTCAAAAAGATCTTTGCTGATGTTTTTGTTTAAAGATCTCAAACAAACTTTCTACCATATTTATTTGGAAGCAGGTATGAGTGGGGGTAATTTATTCAGTATTTAAGTCATTAATCCACTCTTCTGGGAGAAAGTACTATTTATGTTGAAAAAGTTTTCCAAAAACATCACAGAAATGTTGTGCTATTACCTTTTTATCTCTAAGAGAGTTTTTTCTGAGAATTCAAGTGAGCTTCTTGCACTCTGTCTGCTGTGCTCACAAAGGATTATTATGGGGAAAACAGGAATTGGTCAAATATTGCTACAAACCAAGGTATAGCACCAGAAATCTAGCCTGAGTTGGGTATCAAAAGTTGGATGATAATGACAACTAGTCAGTTCTTGGCAATGTAAGCTCACGAAATCTGACTGTTCTTGAATAAATATTTAAAACCAGTATCATGCTATGTGTTCCAAGTTATCGAGTTTTAATTCCTGTTTGTGTATTAATAAAGTATGTGTGTTAGAGGTTTATGGTAAAGCGGCCTCAGACTTCAATTGCTATGAAAGTTGTATTGCTCTTCCTAGAAGTTAAAAAATTGTGGATTTTAGATTTTTTGCTTGTGTATGACTACATACATTTCAACATGGAAATTTCACAAATTTATATATCATTGTAAATATATTTGTCATGTTTTCTTATTTATTTTGTCTACATACAGGGCAGTATAATTGGGAGAAGAGTTGTAACTTTATAAGCTATTTCTCTTCTGCTCACATCAGGAATAGTAAATAAACTAAAACTAGATAACATATTTTCAGTATTACATGCAATTCTTAGAGCTGATTTTATAACCCATAGTATATGTGCCTCAGTAATTATGCACAAACAATAAGCTATAATTCTTCTATTTAGGACAGTCATTACATGCATGCACATATATGCATGTATACACACAGATGTTCAAATACATATGAAAGCTTCCAAAGTCATTTAAGACAGCAGAATGAACTTCAGGGGAAATATTTTTCCAAAGATATTTTATAACTAGCAATAACAATATGTTACCACAAACATAATCTATAAAAGTAAAACATGACAAATTAGACGTCACCAAAATTTAAAATTTTTAGTTTGTGAAAGACCCTCTTAGAGGATTAAAAGATAAATTACAAACGTGAAGAAAATATGTTCATTCACATATCTAACAAATCACATACAAAACAAATTATTTATACAATCACTTATCTAACAAGTCACATATCTAACAAATGATTTGTATGTAGAATCTATAAAGACTTCTAGAGCTGGGGATTTAGCTCAGCAGCATAAGCACCTGCCTTGCAAGCGTGCGGTCATGAGTTCGATCCCAAGAACCAATAAAAATAAATTTTAAAAAAGACTGCTAAAAACTCAGCATTTAAAACAAACAAAAAATTTGAAAATCAGCAAAAGACATACAAATACTTCATTCAACAGGTATTTAGATGGCAAATATGCACATTAGATGTTCAACATCATTAATAATTAGGACAGTGCAAATTAAGACTATACTAAGATGTTGTTGCCTACCTATTAATATAACTAAAATAAAAATAATTGCAACACCCAACACTTCAAAATATATAAAGAAACTGTCACTCATATATTGCTATTGGAAATATATAGGTACTCTGAAAAATAATTTGTCAGTTTCTTTGAAAATTAAAATAAACACTGTATCACCCAGTAAATGCACTTTTGGGAATGTATTTCAGAGAAACGAGAAGTTATTTTCATGAAGAAATGTCTACATAATTATTTGTAGCAGTTTTATTAATAATAGTCAAATACTGGAAACTACCCAAATGTTCTTCCATGAGTGAACCATGGAACCATTTGTTTCACCAAATTCTGATACTCCCATACCATAGAATACTGTGAACAAACAGCTTTGATTAATACCAAGAAAATTATGTTGCCTGTAAGACGAAAATCTCAAAAGAATACATACTGAATGATTCCATTTATGTAACAGTTGTGAAACAACAACTTATAAAGAAGGTGAACAGATTTGTGGTGACCAAGTATTAGGGCTGGAGAGCAGCATGTGGAATTCTGGTAATGGTACAGTTTGGTATCTTTTGATGGTGTTGGTTGCCCAAACCTGCACATGGTAAAATTATATAGAGCTACACACACACAAAGTGCACACGCACAAAGTGCACACACACAAATGTACATATAATTACTGAAATACAAAATAAATTCTATGGCTTGTACCAGTGTCAATCTCTGGCTTTTAATATTGTACTGTAGTTATGAAAGATGCTACACTGGGGAAACTAGATCAAGGGTGCACAGAACTTCCCTGTACATTTTTTCATCAATAATTATTCAAAAATCATTTTAAAAATGTAACAGCATTTTGGAAGCTGTATATTTTATATATGGTATGCAATTAATTTCTGTGTTTTATATATTAAAAATAACTCCAAGCAAGTTGTAGTGGCAAATACCTGTAATTCTAGCACTCCAAAAGACTGAGTCAGGAGAATCATAAATTCCAGCCCAGCCTGGGAAACTTAGCAACTTAGTGAGACCTTGTCTAAAAAAAAATTGAAAAGTTCTGGGAATGTAGCTTAGAGAAAATGCTCTGAGTTCAGTCCTCAGTATTTCAAAAAAACCGTCCTGTTAGATTTTATTTGGTGACAGAACATAGTTCCAGAGTGTCTGATATAAAAGATATTAAGTCTTTTGTGTAGGAATGTCATCAAGAAGATGATTAATGCTAGTGGATTTGGAGTTTCTTGGGGGTAGAATTACTAGTGTATTGTGGCAGACAGACACTCAGATGACCACCAGCGATTCTTACCTTCTGGGTCCTTTGTGCAATAGCTTTCCCTTGAATGTGGGTACAATCTGTGACTTTGCTTCTAACCAACAGAACATGGAAGTTTATGAGATGTCATTCCCATGATAATGTTAGTGTGCATGTGTGCGTGTGTGTGTGTGTGTGTACGAAACTCCATGCTGCTAGGTAGCAGGTAAGCTAGGCAGACTCCCCTTCACTGGTCTCGTAGAAATAAGCAACCATGAAGAAGTGACCATGATGGAGAAGACCATATAGTGAAGAACAAGCGGGAGCTTCTAGGGGCTAAATATGACCTCCAACAAGATATTAAAGCTTCAGTCCTGCAACCACGAGTATCTGAATTTTTCCAACATTCTAAGGAAATCTGGCAGAAAATTCTTCCCCAACCAAGCCTCTGATGCGACTATAGCTCTGGCAGACACCTCGATCACAGTCTGGTGAGACCCTGAGGCAGAGGGCTCAGCCAAGAGTACCTGAACTTCTTACCTACAGAAACTGAGATAACAAATTTTAGGTTATTTTTTAAGATACTAAGTTTGTGGTAACTCATTACTCAACAACAGAAAACTAATACGTGCGTTAATTCTCTATGGGTCCTAGTTAGCTGGAGCCACAATCTACACAGATACACCTGCCTTAAGTTTTTAGAAGTAATCGGGATAAAATCAGAAGGTACCTTTGACTATTTTCCTTTGAAAACTCAAAGCACATAAGTGAGTCCAAAGCACATAAATGACAAAGGTGAATATGAGTTTTGTTTTGTTTTGCTTTGTTTTGTTTTGTTTTGTTTTGTTTTAAGGTAAGTGAATGGCGGAAGCTGTCATGTAGATAGTTGTAGGCTTTTGGATCCTATCCAGTAAAGTCACAGATCTGGTTAGTTGATCTTGTACAGTAAAGACACTAAAACCCTGCTTTTAAAATAAGATAGTTTGTTATGTGGTGAAATGGTTCCTGTGATACTTACCTTTATTTCATTTAACTAATATTTGAATTTGCAAGATCAGACCCTAAAAGCTAGTGATTTTCTCCTAGGCAATTGGCATGAAATTAGGATATATCACCAGTTACTACCACATAGACAATGATGTCTTAGTTACAGCGGCTATTAAAGTTATTATTTTTCATATCTGTGGGTAAAGGAATACAACAGAAGATGTTTTCAACTCAGTCAGCCTTGGGGGCCTTTGAAAATTGCTATGTTGTTTTAATATAAACATTAGAAAGCATTAGATTTGAAATGCCTATATGTTTAAATTTGTTTTAGTTTTGCATTTCAATAATTTTTTTGAAAGGTATATCTCTTAGTACCAAACATAATGGTAGTTGCTTATGTTACCTCTGCCAACTCAAAATTAATAATACTGACATTTTCAAAATATTGAAATATATCAGCCTTTTGATAAAACTGAAGTTATCCATAAAACATGGTTTACAAAAAGTTAAAGGTAGAATATACTATGGTTCTTTGGTTTATTTTTTAATGCTTATTTATGTGTAACATACCGAAATTGGTAACATCTTTTCTGGATAGACTTAGGCTTCAGGCCTCACTGGATTACTGTTTACAACACTAAGAATATATATACATTGCCTTACATTCATTGGTTCACATGAAGAGTTCCAAATACTACTTCAGCAAACTCAAAATTATGGAGGTGCCTACTTTTCCTAAGAAAGTATAGAAACTTGTGAAAGTATATTCCATTAAAAAACTTGAAGCAATGACAGTTTTACAGAAACAATCCATAGTAAAATCTTCTGGAGTGCTTTATCTCTATATGCTAAATTTAAAGAGATACAAACACTTGCATTCACTAACTGTTTTAGTCACTCTTGTTCCAGTACTGGTTTCTCTTCTAGTCTTAAGTACAGCATTTCTCTTAACTTAATTTCATATCTCTTGTAGAAGTCTTTCTGATTCTTCAGGTTCTGTTCTCTTTTTTTGAGTGGGGGGGAACTCATAGATCCCACCGCAATGTGAGTCTTCATAGGATCAGCAGGCACAAATTCTTCTACAGACTTAAATTTGATTTTCTATTTATAATCTTTGTTTCCTTTCCCAATGATCCTTGCTCTGTTACTCATAGGAAGGACAGAATCTGTGCTTTCATGGCCTAATCCACAAAAATAGAAAGCATCTTAAAACACCTTGAGTTCATAAACTGATATGTGAATTATGCTCCTAAATTTTGTGGCAAATCACTGGTTTTAAATGGAGCCCTATTGTAACCACATATACATTCACCCTTGACAAGGCTTGTGTTCAATTTAGGGATCCAAAAAAATGGTCATCAGAAAGAAAAAAAGAACTACGCATTGCATTTTTACCTCATGCTAGACACTTTCATGCCTTAACTTCATCCTTATTAGAATTGAATGTCATTATATTTGTTTTGGCAGATAAAATTCCTGATGTTTGTAATGCATGAGTACACTGGAAATGAGTTTCAAATCCAGATTTTTATGAATCCAATATCTACATTTTTACTCTACTAAGTTTTGCCTAAGCATAAATGCTTAGGTATATAAAGATATTCATGTGTTTCCTACAACAGCAACTGGATTTTAGGAGCCAATTGGTAAGAACTGGATCCCTGAACATGTGAAAATATTCTTTCTCATGATCTTCCCTGAGAGTGACTTTTCCCCATTCAATTTCACTTTAGAAACTTTCACCAAGTGTCTACTATGGGTAACTTGGCTATAACATAAATTATTATTTATCAAGAGAGTTTAACATCGAAGTTTATCTTCTGGACCTTCTCAAATTGAAATACAATCTATTCCTGAAGTTTAGGGCTATCCACGCAATCTTCAGTTTTATATGAAGCTATTTTGTGTCAACAAACTTGGGGAATATTTTTTTCTTTCATACTTGGCTTCCTATGTTTAAGTGCCAAATTTCTGTATCCTTCTCCATAGTTACTAGCAAGGAGATGGCAAGCTGCAGACGTGATATGATTTGCTTGTATAGCGTGTTACTGCTGTGGGCCAAACTCCAAAGAATTCAGAATCCGTTAAACCCACTGTCTTTCCCAGGAGCAACACTGCTGCTTGTATTATACATGAATTCAAATATTGCATGAAAACTCACATATGGGTTCACTCAAGTCTCTTGTGGTAGCAAATTGTCTACCTTTCCTCTCACCTGAAATCAACCTTCACTTTCCAGGGCAGAGGCTGTGTGTATTATAATACAGTAAAGTTAGTCTAGCCTTTTTAATCAGACAAATGAGTTCAAAGTCAACAATCTTTGGAGCTATGTGTGATCTTGCAGAATTGGGTTTTACTGCTCTGAGTTTCAGTACCTTATCTGTAATATGTGGGTAATTCAATTTACTACATTGCAATATTATTATATTTGCACTAATGTACACAAAGCACCTAGCAGGGTCAGTCAGAAAAGTTATGGATATCAAGGTTAATATGATGATAACATTAATTTTTATCATATATATGCATAGGTAGCAGGGGCAAGAGGGGAATAGCTGAGTCTCTGTATTTCTCTGTGCTTAATTTTGGTGTGTGCACACTGTTATTAGTGAGTTTGTTTCTCCTGATTCTTCCTTTTTGCAAGCAATATTTGTAAGGCCCTGTTTGCAATTAAAGGAGACTCCCCTCCCCCTGCCAAAGGATATTTTGACAACTGTTTATTTTTTTCCTGCAATTCAAGGCTAGCTGTTCCCCAGATTGCAGCTGATACAACTTCACTTCCTATCTTACTTACTGCTGCCTTCTCCCCACTAACTCTGAATATGGAACTGTACATGTTGATTAGGGTACAACTCAGAGCCAACTAAATGGTGGTTCAAAGACTGTTACAGGACCAGCGAGAATCTTATACACTGTTATTGGGAAAATAAACATCTTATCATCTACAAATCTGTGTTTACTGCCACCCGCTAGGTACACTTCCAATGTAACATCTCTCTTTCACTTATTTCTCTTCCATTCCTCTCCCTTCTTCTGCCCATCCTCCTCACTCCCTTAATGTAATTGTATTTTTCTCGTTTCCTTCTGTATGCTCTCAAGAGTTGAGCAGCACAAAATCCACACAGTAGCAGTCAATTTACTCTAATCCCTGGCTGATGGTTGTTAGTGTTTGATGACTTTAGTTAGTCATTTAGGAGTTAAGCAACCTTAATGCCTTAAACATAGCCTGGGCTAAAGAAGAGTGGAGGAGTATAATTTTACCATGTATTTGCTTGCTGGGAGAAATAAGAAGAGGATGCATGTATGGAGCGTGTTTCAAACAAGGAAATAAAAGTCCAAAGCTGTCAAAATGGTAGCAGTAGATTGAAGGGAAAAATCATCTGAGCAAGCTGTGGGAAGTGGCCCCTGGAATAAGAAAGCAACAGAAAGAGCAGCACTCTCAATATTTTACAGTAAGATCCTTAAGGGATGCTTTTGTGCAGTGTAGCAAGGCCTGGTTAAATTTTTTTTATTACTAGGAGCTATCCAGGTCAGAGAAGAATTTCCCTTTGGGTCCAGCATGCTATTACCTTCATTAACCAAGAGGATGCCTTCCAATGACACACTTGATTATGTCGTATTTCTTTAGTAGAAGTGATGGCAGATAATTATTTTGAAGAATGGCAGGAAAGTAGAAATCAGGCTTTGAAATATGAACCATTATGGATGTGAAACACATAAAATATAAAATGTAAAGATTCAATAAAAAAAGTCAAGCACTCAGAGTTAATTTGCCATGTAGTGACTACATGCATGTTACCTTACTTCCTTGAATCAAATTGTTTTCACCTTAAAAAAAATCACTGCCTATCTTGTTTACCCTTTTAGGTTGTCTTCAGAGACAAATGAGAATCCTCCAGATCTTAATGGCCTATAAATATTGTGTAAATTGAATCATTATTGTTACCTTAGTTACTTTAGCATTTAATATTAAAAATGAAAGAAAATCTCAACCAATGAACTGTGATTCACACCACTAATCTCCCAACACCAATCTCCCTTTTTGTGTCAACTGACTTGGAATAGAGTATGACTTCCAATAAGATCAATGATTTAAGCCTTGCTGTTTTCTTCCCCTGAGAGGATAACTGCTTATTCATGTCCTGTGAAACTCCAGGAGTGATTTTTAGCTCTGCTATTAATTTCTCCATTAGGGAAATTACTTAATTTTAAACTACTTAAAACTCAGTTTCTCCATCTATAAAATGAGAATTATCATGACACCTATCTTTTAGAGTTGTTGTTAGGATCAAACAGATGACCCATGTAAAATTATTAGAATAGTCCTTCCTACATAGTAATGACTTGCCAATGGTTAACAATTCCCCTTAATATCATTATTACTTCAGAAAGTCTCTCTCTAGCAGCCTCGTTTAACTAAGTGGCACAATTTTTCAGTTTTGTTACATGACTAGCAGTTTTTCTGGAACCAAGACCCCAAATAGTTTCTTCTTTGACAGATGAGTGTCTCTTATAATCACTGCTCTTCCCTCCCTTTCTCCTCTAGGTTTGGTGAGTCATCAAACTACAGTAACTTCTCACTTAATATGAGGCAATTTTGCATATCCAAGGACAGTCTTTTTCTCAAATGTACCAGGGGTATAAACTATTTTTGATTCTGAGTGGAGTTTCCCTTTGATCTATCATCACTAACCCTATCCTCCAACGAATCCCACCCTTGAGTTACTCAGTTACTCTTACTTGATAACCTGCTCCTGATCTTATAAGGTATGACTGACATTTCTCTCTCTCTCTCTCTCTCTCTCTCTCTCTCTCTCTCTCTCTCTCTCTCCCTGTCTCTCTCATTCTCCTTCCATTTATCCCTCTATCATGGTTTATGTCAGTGGCCTGCAAGCCTCATGAATTATGAACTCAACCAAATCTAGCATTTGTGATTGGTTCGTTGTCTAGCACTTGGATTGGTCGTGTGAGTGCTACACTCCTGCCTAGGGGTGGAGCCAGCATACTATGTAATGGCAGGAAGAAGGTGTGTCTCTCTCTCTCTTGCCAGTTTCCCTCTTGCTATTTGCCTCCACCATGAAAGGTAGCCCCTCCATGCCGTGTTGCCTTGGAGCCAACTGAGTGTAGACTGAAACCTCCAAAAACTGTAAGAAATAACCCTTTCCTTCCTTCATTTTGGGTGTCAGGTATTTTATCCCAGCAATGAGTAAAAAGTAACTAAGACTGCCTCCTTCCCTGCCTTTCTTCCTTCCATTTCAACCACTCACACATAACTGTTAGAGAATTAGTGAATTTCATCTTCCCTAGACTGCCATTACTTTAAGAAGCAAGCAAAGTCAACTGGTTCAGAATTAATTTCTGTCTACTTTCTTCACGATTCTTGTCAAGGCTACTTCATAAGGTTAAGAAAAAATAAAACCCATACCCACACATCCTCTATAATCTAACTATTTTATCACCAGAGAACTTGTTAGTGAATATATTCTTAAGTCCTGTTCAGGGCTTGAGATGGTTGTATGGGGCCAGATTGGCAATAAGGCATCTCCCCAACTCAAGAGTAAACATTTGCTTAGAAAATACATGTAGTTAGCTCATATGATCTCACACCAGTATATTCTCAAAGATATTTAAAACCATAATTAAAAAGACTATAGCAAAAGAAGCATAAAAACTGAGTCTTCTCAATTTTTCTTACTTGAGTTATAGCCAAATGAACTACATAGTTGCAAGGCTCCTTTTTGATCTGAAATTTTACATAACTGTAAAGCAGAGATCCCCAAACCTCAGGCCAAAGAGAAATACTGACCTGTGGCCCATTAGGAAACTTGACAGATGAGTATCTCCTGCAATCACTGCCCTTCCCTCCCTTTTTCTTCCTCATCTATATTTATAGCCACTCCTCATTGCTCATATTACCACCTGTGCTCTGGCTCTGTCAGGTCAGCAATGGCATTAAACTCTCATAGGGGTGTGAACTGCATATGCAAGGGATCTAGGCTGCATATTCTTTATGAGAATCTAATGCCTGACAATCTGACTTGGAGCTGAGGCTGTGATGCTAGGAAGCAGGTGCAAATACACATCAACATTAGCAAAGAAATTTGACTACACAGAGACCTTATTAAATCATTTGCTTGTAGATTCATATCAAATACTTAGCAGCGAGTGGCAAGTGACAAGCTGTATCTGGTGGTAGGATTTATAGTCAATATACATCAATTGTGCAGCTGCATCTTGTGTCAGGCTTTAAGTCAGAAAATCACACTTATTTCAGTCTTCATGTGGCCCACCCATTATTTTATTTACTTGATTCTGCATTTTGGTGAGTTGTGTAATTATTTCTTTATATATTACAATGTAATAATAATAGAAATAAAGTGTACAATAAATTAAATGCACTTGAATCATCCTGAAACCATCCCCACCTTGTCTGTGGAAAAATTGTCTTCCACAAAACCTATCCCTAGTACCAAAAATGTTGGGCAGCACTGCTCTAAAGATTAAATTCTCCAGATTAATAAGCTCATAGACATGGTCCAACATATTTATATAGACTACCAATATATGCAAAATTTGGGATTAGGACATTTCAGGTACTCACCGAAGGACTGTGAAGTTTTTCCTAACTATATGTGAGATCATTTGCAGTACAGTTTCCTCAAAGAAATTCAACTCAAGCAGTTGAAAATCTGAGTAAAATAGTGGTACTTAAGAAAAAAAAATAAATGGACTGAAATTATTCCCAAGTTAGAGCTGACACACAAGTCACATCATGATGAACATAATCATGTATAAAATTGGTATTGATTGGGAGTGGGCAGTAAAGTCAAACAGGATCGAGGTTCAAACCATAACTCTGATACTCACTCTGATTTAGATCTAGTCATTTAACCCCTCTACAATACAACTTCTCCACTGCCTTCATAAGATTGTTCCTATGGGCAGCAGATGAAATAATATATACAAATCAAGGAAAATAGTGGCACATATTGTCCAATAGTAATTCACTTCCTCTGGAGGGGATACTTGAAGAGAAACTTAGCTAAGAAATTCCTGATCTACTGCTTCTAATGAGGTCCATCACTAGTATAAGTATAGGAACCACTAGTCTCATAGCACATGGTTACAATAAAGAAGATATGGCTTAATGATGAGATCACAAGTTTAGAAGCAGTAAACAGTGTCTTAGAGAAAAAGAAACATCTACAGAATGTTAATCTTACATCCATGGTAGTTGATGGTCAATGAGGAAGAGTAGGGAAGAAGCTAATTAGAAGCAGGTACAGCTTTTTCATTCTCTGGATGTTTGTGGCACTAGATAAGCTCATTGGTGTCCTGACCTGGTTAAGTTGGGGACCAAGGCTTAATATGCCATGATATTTTTCCCACTGTAACTTTGTGGGACCACACAACTTCCTTTTCTGGTCAGCATATGTTAGTTGCCGTAGCAGTAGGGTTCTCCCACTGAGCTTTCACTTACACAGTTCTTTCACTGAATTCTGTGATTCTGGACATTGGGCTCCTCCAAGGCTAAAAAAAATCTGTCTTCCTTAATGTGAGCCTTTCCTCTTGCCTGCCTTTGCAAAGCTAACCCTCTATGAGGAGCCTTTCATAACTCACTTCTCCAACAAAATACCAATACTCTGACCCAGATCTTTCTCTTGATGCCAGTCTTGGAGTCAAGCCATCTTCCTGTTTGTCTCCATTCATCCCTTTCTATGTTATTCCTCTGGAGCCCCAGAACTCTTCACACCTTCCAGGAGGCACTGCCAGCACAGAGAAAACTCAATAGATGTGGTTATGGAGAACCTTCACTCAACTAAGGTCAATGAGTAGTGCCAATACCAAATAGTGTGGTTTAAAGCCCAGTCCTGGTTCTGACACTAAATTGTTGTTTGGCTTGGTTAAGTCCAGATCCTTCTGGGGACTTATTTTCATCATCTAACAGGATGGGCAGAGCTAAGATTACTCATTGCTAAGGTCAAGGTTAGCACAGAAAGTTAAAAGGAGTTAGTTTTGTGGCAAGAACAGAAACTTTGTACTACGTAAATTGGAGCTAACTTATCAAGAATGGTCAAATGGCTTGCTCAAGGCTACGTGGCCAGTATGCAGCAAAACCATTCAAACTCCGATGTAGATCTTGAAGGGCTCAGTCAAGTTCTTCCCTATCCCTGGCTGCTGCTAGTCTGAGCCAATTGCAAAGAACCAGATTACCACTTTCTGTATATTGTCAGCCTGGACCCAGACTGCTCACTTCCCACCCTTGACAAGGAATTAGTATTTCTTACTCTTTCTAAAAAGACTCCAGCAATAGGAAAAAAAAGGAAGGGGAGGAGGCAAAGAGATTCAAGAAGACAGAAGCTAAGCTTCCACTTAACACTGTTCTTTTCACTGAATTTTCTGCTTCTAGGCTTTTGGTATCTTCAAAATGTATGTATCTAGGCTTTATTATCCCAATGGGCTGGTTTTAAATTTACCAAGTCTTGACACTTTTCTTATCAATGTAATCACACCAAAAAATGACGTGCATGTACAGAAAACCACTACAGTGTAATTTGTAATAGAATAAAATTTGAAACCATTGACCATCAATAGGGAGTCATTCAAATAAATTGCTTTGTTTTCCTATAGTGCTGTGCAATTGTAAAAAGAAATGGTGCTACTCGGCATGGATCAATATTGTAAGGACTCTGTGATAATATTTAAGCATAGAAAGCAAGAAACTTGGAAACATAGAATTGGATGAGTTATGTGAAGAAAAATGAATAGATTGTGTATATTTGTTTATGTGTATAAAATATCATGTGAATGACCTGCAAAGAATAGCATTGCTGGTTCAGAAAAAAATAAATCAATACAGCGTAATCCTCAAATTTTAAAAATTTCACTTATTGAAAACAGTGACATAGATGATCTTTTATAGTTCTTGCTTATCATAGGAAATAGTAAAAGAAGATTTACAGGTAGATATAGTCCTTGCAATCTTGGTCAGGAGAAAGATCTGGTTTCTTAGTGGTAGGGTGACCAGCAGATCTTGGTTTTTCCAGTACTATCCAGGTTTTAGTGTTTAAACTCCTGGGAAAATTGGACAGTAACTCAGCTTATTCCTTATCCTTATGCAGTAGCTCTTACCCAGCCAGTAAGGGAAGATCCTGGCATTAGCATGAGTAGAGCTGTAGCACCAGCCCCTGCCTCTACAATCCACAAGTTCCAAGGGACTCATAGAGTGGCAGGAATAAGTGCTATAAGGAATAAACCCTGATTTATCAGACAAAGAAATTGAGGCTCAGAGATGTTATGTGATTTGTTCGAGGTCATACAGCTAGGAAGTGCTGGAGCCAGTTTGTCCAACTCCTGCCACATCAGCAGGACCTTGGAGTATATAAAGTTTTCTGTGAAGCAGCAGCTCTGGGCTTTCTTAAATTCTAAAGGACCCAAGTTGGATTTTAACTAAATCAAACCCAGTTTCTCTGAATAAATTTTGGCAAGTTTGTGTTGAGAAACAGCTTTGTTTCCATTCCATTACTTTTACCTCTAAAGCAAAGAGAATAGATGTTCTGGGGTTTTGGACTGCCAGAGCCATAGGGCAGAAAGTTGTCCTCTTTCAGCTCTGCCCGTAGTGGAAATCTGATTCTTATTTGGGCCATGATCAACTCCCAACTTGATTCAGATTCCTTCACCAGAGCAGCATAAGCAATTAAAATAGGCAATCAAAGGTAGTGGTGTATGCCATGACGCTTGCCTAATTTTTGATTGGGTGGGAATGGAATTCATTTACCTGTGTAATAGGGGATTCCTTTTGCTAGAAAAATTTAAAGCATCCCCCCACAGCTTTCTGAATCTAACTTCCACCAGGCAAAAAAAAAAAAAAAAAAAAAAAAACAAGAGTTGCAGCAGATAGTACCTTTGGGACCTTCAGAAGGGCA
Organism: Dolichotis patagonum; assembly: GCA_004027295.1. Lineage (NCBI taxonomy): Eukaryota > Metazoa > Chordata > Mammalia > Rodentia > Caviidae > Dolichotis > Dolichotis patagonum. The sequence continues at coordinate 45,485 of PVJX010005918.1, read as the reverse complement.
TAGAAAAAGGTCATGGCAACAGCTGTACTTGCCCTCTTCCAATTAAGCAGCAAGCCTGCATTAATTATATATAGGAAATTAGGGTGCTTTACAGGCTGTTGAATTATTTTATAGAAGATACTTTATAAATATGAAGTAAGAGAAATAGTTACCCTCACTGTTAGCAATTAATTTATTCACACTAATTTTTAAAGGGCATCAGGGAGAAAGACTACCAATACCAGGGTATAGGAATTGCTGAGAGTAATTGGTTTGGGAACCAGTTTATCAAAGAAGACCCAAAGTGCAACTGAATCAGAATTTTCGAATGCTGTAACATTTTCTGCAAGGTTTGCATGGTTTTGGCAGAGACGTCGTATGAGGACTGCACATAGGATCTGAATTACCTATGCTTTGGGGTTTTGTGTTCTTGGGATTTGAATGAAGCCTACTGATCCTGGTGACTGAATTTGGAAAAACAAACTTTTTGGCACTATATTCAACCCCACTACAAAATGATTAGCCTTGGGAGTTTAATAATAGAGAACACAGTGTTATTTGGGTACTAATGTACAATGAAACAGGCAGGAAAGACTAGAGGGCTTGTCTGCAGTATGTTCTGTTTTAAGAAACTTCAGGAGGGAGGAAAAAAAGTGAAGCAGGGAATGCCAGCAATTCATGCTTCTCCAGGACAAAGTATCCGGAGTCTGGAAAACAGTATCTTGAAGAAGAATCAAAGTGAGAGGCAGTTACCTGGGAACCAAGAGGGAACTGATAAATGAGAGGAAAGAAGTATTTACTAATACAGGAGAAACAGATCACATTGTGAAGGAGAGAGGAGAATCCCTACAAACCATGCCAACACTGACAGCAGCTGGCCAGTTACCTACCAGGAGACAAAATAGAACTAAAAACTTTTTTGCTCACAGAGAACCAGGGAACTTAATTGAGACTGAGAGAATCAGCAGTAGTTGGAACCAGCAAGGTTCCCTGCTCCCTGAGTTACCTTCCACAGTCAACAGTTAGTAAGTGACCTCAGTACACAATTGTGGAACAAGGACTGGAGGGGATGCAATTTAAGAAAGGGCTGAGTGTTTGAACCTGGGTCCCAGAGCAGTCTCTTGGCTCCAAGCTACACATCACACAGTCAAGCTCCCAGAGTCGATGAGTGAATGACAGCAATGGGAGACAGCCAATAGTGGGCTGGAGGGAGTCCCACTGAGGAGCTGGGCTAGTGAACTGGAATCTGGCTTCTGCAGTCTCAGTTACACAGGATTAGAACCTTACACTGGCACCCTACTCTCACAGTATGTGGGTGTTTGCATCCAGTTAGGGGTGGTGGATGGCTACCTTAGACTTCCAGGGTAAACAGAGGCTTGGGCTCTGCTCCTTAATATTGGGCTAAGAAAAAGAGCCACATGTACAAAACAATAGAAAGCTTTCTTTAAATTTTTTATTTTACTGTATTATTCTTCTATTTTTATTTTTTGCTGTTTTTCTCCTTCTGTTTATTTCCCCCACTTTTATTCTATTATTTTCCCATTTTGTTTTGTGGGTATGTCTGCTTGTATGTGGGCTTTTCTTCTTGCGTTTTCTTCCAATATCGTTTACAGAGGGTAAGGGAACTGTGCCTTGTACTTTTATATCCCTCTTACTTTTATTTATCTTTTAACCTCATTTCTTTGTCCTGCTGCTTATTCTTTCCTGATTTTTATTTTCTTTTTTCTTCTCTTTTTCATTTGTCTGCCTTTAACTTTTTCAGTCGAATCTTTTCCCACCCCCATTTCTCATTAATAATTTATACTGTTTTCCCTGTTGTCCCTGTCTAAATACATGAAATATAGTTATCATTATTAGGATCTTTCACTCCCCTCAATTCCTCCTTACCATACCACATAGCAGAAGACTTAAAAAAAAACTTTGCCTCCTCCACTCCTACAATACCCAGTCCCCAACCCAGCAGGCATTAGATAACTGATTATATAAAGTTGCTCTTGAATGTTCTCACCATTAGAAAAGACTTAGCCAGTCCAGTTAGTGCATATTACCTGTGGGTCAATACTCAGGCTGTTACGATGCTTACATTGTAACCATGCATTTCTTCTCTAGGCTAAAGGGAGACCCAAAATAGAATCTCCTGGTATGTTATTTCTCAGCTAACCCTGATAGATACTACTGTAATGAATTAGCCTGTTACTACTGTAGCTGATTAGATTGTCTAGGAATAATCCTGACTCAGTGGACAATTTTGTGTCAGTGAATCTGTCTGATGATTCCACCATCACACCCAGGGAGAGGGAAGCAGTATTTCCTAACCCAACAACTCAGACCGGATCAGACTCTGCAAGAATGCTGGCAACCTGGCAGAAAGAAGTCCCAAGTCTGAATTAGCTTCAGTATTGCAGTAGAATATTATGAGAAGTTACTATGGTGTGAACACTCAGACTCTAGCAAAGAAGCTACATGTAAATCACATATACACTGTCCCATTGGAATAGTTAATCTGTATTCCAATTGAACATTTCATAGATTTAAGTTATTGTATGTTTCTTGATTTATTTAGTAATGTGGGGTTATGTTATGTTCTTTTATGGTCTTCTGTTTATTAGATTGTTACTTTTGTGTATTTGTTCTTTCAGTGGCTCTGTTTAATGGGTGTCTAGGTTCTCTCCTTTGTCTCAGCTCCGTATCTAGTTTCTTCACCTTAAACCCTTGTATCAATCAGGGCTTACTAGGGAAACAGATGTAACACAAAACATACAAATGTATATAAAATTAGAAGATTGGCTTAAAATAGTCAGTCACAGAGTTGGATGAGGAAATGTGCAGAGGGTGTCTGTATATTGGAGGTTGAAGGGTCCAGTCTAAGGTCTGGAGCTCATTGCAGTGCTCCATGCATGTCTGTATCAGGAGGCTGATGGGTTGCAAGAGAACACTGGAGAATTTACAATGGAAGGCTGAAGAGTCTATAATGAAGTTGGAAGAGTCTATGCCAGAAAGCTGGAGTCCCAGGCAGAAGCTGAACACTGTGCTAGAAGTCAGGAGACAACGTCCAGGCTAAAGGTGAAGACTGGAGCTCCTCCAAGGAACCAGCAATCAGTCCTTCCTCATTTGCCTTTTATGTATGCAGATTACTCCCTTCTGGTGGGTATAAACATTCATACCATCTGCATGTCCTCCTCTTTTACAGGTATAGGACATTACAAAATAAGGACTCTGACCCCCTGATGACCTTCTCTAGTTAAATTTCTGACCTTCTTGAGTTTACATAATGTATCTACCATTAAAACCCTTGAAACAATATAATTAACATATTTCTTTGTTCTTTTTCCAAACACATAAACTCCTCCTAAATTTTTAAATTTCCCATATTTACCTCCCGTACAGTCACTCCTATCTTCTCTAGTGTTAATCCTCAACCTTCCCCATCATAAGCATTTGACTCTCCCATATCTTGTTTAGGTTATTGTCCTCCCTATCAACAGATCCTAACAATAAGATAGCTTTTGTCAATCACAAAGTAAACCTCCTTTCTTCTACATCTTCCCCTTGCCCCCACAGATATCCTCTGAAGACTCTCAATACTAACCTGTTGACTCAACTAAAAGTATTCCAATAGAATCAGACCCCACATCAACCTTTTCTTCTCAACTATCACTATTCCCCTGTCAAACCTCTTCATTAGTGTCTAACACTCCTCATTCAACCACCTCCCATTCTCTTCAGTCCACCTCTCCCAAATCATTGCAGAACAACCACAAATAATAAACTATCATAATGTGCATAGAGGATAGACAAAGCAGGGAAGTATATCTGCAGGGACTACCATACAGAAGTATAAGATTGGATCTGTGGACGCTGTCATAATCAGAATTAATTCTTTTGGCAAAAGATAGGGACTTAGTTGAAATCACTTAAAGTAAATAACAGAAAGAATGAATAAAAGCACTGGGTATACATGAAAATTATTCATGGGGAGGCAACATCTTACTAAAAATTTCTGTGCAAGTCATAAACACTCCTCACTTCTCCAATCCTCAACCTGTACTACCCCCCAAAAGAAAAGGAAGGGGGAAAGGGATATATATATATACACAAAATATCCATCTGTATATATACATCTATATATGTATCCCCCACATATACACATAGGAGCATGAGGAAACAAGAAAACAGAAGATCTATGAATTATCTCAACTCTGCCAAGGCAGAGCAAGAGATCACAAAGAGCAAGGAAAACAAATGCCAGGTAGCAGAATTGATAAAATGGTCATGGAAAGAATGAAGAAAATAGGGGCTGGGGATTTAGCTCAGCGGCATAAGCGCCTGCCTTGCAAGGAGGCAGTCGTGAGTTCGATCCCTGGTATCAATTTTAAAAAAAAGAATGAAGAAAATAGATGAGTTCAAAGAAGAAATGAACCAAATGTTCCAACAAGTTCACTCAATATGTCAAAGGTGAATTTGAGGGAAATGGGTAAAAACTGAACAAGCTAATAGTTCAAAATTTGATTTACAGATTCAACAAAGATATAGAATCCTTGAAAAAATGTCAGATAAAAATACCTAAAAAAAAACTGTTTAGAATTCATAAACTGTAGAAATGACCAGTGTGAAGATAGCATCTGATATTAAAGACAATATACTCAATTACAAAGAAGAGCACAAAGAAGCTGGAAAGGTAATAAAAGAATAAGAAAAGATTATCCAGCAGTACTATGTGACAATAAGAAAACCTATCTCAGGTAAATGGAAACTTATCTAAAGATAATTACAGAAAAATTAGAAGATAGCACAGATGTATTTACTAACATGTTTACAGAAATCTTAGAATAAAATTTCCCAAATATAAGGAAATAGTTTAAAAGGCAAGTAAGGAATGCTATAAAACAATAAGCAAAGTTGACCAAAAAAAAGATCCCCAAGATACAACCTTATTAAGTTATCAGATATTCAGAAAAAAAAAACCAGAGTTTTAAAAACAGCCAGAAGGGGGAACATCACATATGAAAGCAAACCAGTTAGAATCACAGAAGAATATTCAACCCAAAAGGCCAGAATAGCTTGGAGTGAAATGCTGCACATCCTAATAGCAAATACCTTCCAATCCAAATTAACTTATCCAGCATATCTATCTTTCAAAATGAATGGAGAAATAAGATATTTTCATGAAAAAGACAGGATCAGAAGATATATTCATGCTAAACTAGCTCTTGAGAAAATACTTAAGAATAATCTCAACAGGCAACAAAACTGACCCAGCCAGAAGCACAGGAAAAACCAATGAGGTCACAGGATAAACAGCAACAAAAAAGTCAGGAAAAGAAAAAGAAAGTATTCACCAATAAATAAAGAAGGCAATGATAGTAAATAACCAACACATTCCAGTAGTATCTCTAAATATTAACAACCTCAACTCTCCAATGAAAAGATGCAGAATGGCAGACCAGATCAAAAAACAGAATCCAATGCTCTGTGCCATTCAAGAAAGTCTCTAATCCAAAAGATATTCACAACAAGCTTGTGAGGTAACAAGCTTGCCGCCCTGGTAAGTGACTGTGGTCTGGCAAGCCGCAGCCACCCCAGGGCAGGGAAACAAGAAGTAACAGCATTTCCTGAGATCCGCGCCATGTTGGAACTTAGGGTGCTGAGACAACCAGTAACCAGCCTGCTGCCTATAGGGGTGCAGGCTAAGAATCAAACGTACCATATCCCCGCCCCCCCCCCCC
>PVJX010005918.1:0-39680 GCA_004027295.1 Dolichotis patagonum | reverse complement strand
ATAGAAGAGCAACTATTTTGAAGATAACGAGATATACAGTGGTGCCTATTATTGTTGTCCTGGTGACCTGCTGTGATGTTCTGTACCAGTTTCACTATACTGTCTCAATTGGCTTTATTCCATCCTGTTTTGTTGTATATTACTACCTCCAAGTTAATGAAAATTAAATAAAAATAAAACAATAGAACATGAGAAAACAAGGTAACAAAATACCTCCAAAAACTCCCAATTCCATCAAAGCTGATCCATGTGCCATGGATGACGAGAAACTCAAAAACAAAACAACAGAATTACATAAGGTGATTAAAAAGGAAATAACAACAACAAAACAAATCAATAAGGTAATGAGCAAGCTAAAACATGATATAAATAAACAGATAATGTACTTAAAAAGCAAAAGGAGGAAAAGAAAATGCGCTAAAGGATATAACAGCATGTATATTTAAGTGTGTGGGATTGATAACCATATTACCAAGTTTTTATTGGATTGTTGAACAGAACTGATTACAGCCTCAATGTTTGTTCACTTTGTATGACTTAATTTTGTAACATGAACAACTATATCTAAGAACACAATATGTAATTTATCAAGTAGTGGTTTCTTAATGGTTTTTTTTGAAATTCTGTATTATTTCTACCCTTTTTTCTGTTTTGCTTTTTTCTCTTTAAATAAATTTTTTTTAAAAAAAGATATTCACAGACTAATAATTAAAAGAGAAAAAAAACAGTATGTTATGTACCAGGACCCCCAAACCAAGCAGGAGTAGCAATGCCAATGTCACAAATGGTAAACTTCAAGCTTAAACTGATTGGGGTAGACAAAGAAGTTCACTATATGCTAGTTAAGGGAATAATCCAACAAAAAGCGATAATACTGCTAAAAATATGCACTGAATACTGGAGCATCTATCTTCACAAAATAAATACTGCTGAAATTAAAAAATCAAATAAATAGTAACACAATCCTAGTATGGAATTTAGAGATAGACCAACCAAACCAAATAACAATAAAGAAATATCAGAGCTAAAGCAAACCCTTGAATCTATGGATTTAATAGATATATATAAAGATTCTACCCCACTAAGAGTATACATTATTTTCAGCAGTGTGTGGTACTTTTTCCAAAATAGATCACATACTAGTTCACAAAGCCTGTTTAAGTAAATACAAAATAATCAAAAGTACACCATTGATACTATTAGACCACAGTGCAATAAACATAGAAGTCAACAGAAGAAATTTTGGAAAAGCTCCTGGAAAATGAACATAATCCTAAACAACCAGTGGGTCACTATCAGGGACCAGGAAAAAAGCCCTGATTGTCTGTGTTAAGGGTACAATGAGAGGATAAAATAAAAAACAGAGATGAATTTAGTAATATGTGAGTGGCTGGGAAGTCTATGTCTTCATATAGGTCAAACTCTGACATTACAAATGGCCACTATTTATTGGGTCTATACAGTGATAGGTGGGGATAACAAAAGATTCAAATTTGGCAGAAGACTCAGAGGTTTATCACTCAGTGGACAAATATAATCCTGAGATTACTCAAGAGGACATAGCTGATGTTATGCTAAGAAGTATCTTGACCTGGAGTATAATCCTGAAATGACTCAAGAAGGTGTAGATGATCTTATGCTAAGAAGGAACTTGCCCTGGAGTATAATCCTGAGATGACTGAAGAGGGCATAGGTGATCTTATGCTAAGAAGGATTTTGCCTTTGTGATTTTAGTTTTACTCTTAGTGGGTAGGAGAGTATGACTCATTCCTAAATAGTCAATGGCAAATCTCAAATGAGTGGTATCAATAATTCCAAGCCTCCATTTTATGCCTTAGTGAAGTATGCAAAATTGACCTTTTTGAATTTGTGGTCCCCAACAGGTCACAAAAGAAATCAAAAAAGAAATTTAAAAATTTGTAGAACTCAAGACAATGGCAGTACAACTCACCAAAATTTCTGGGATATTATGACAGCAATTCTAAGAAGAAAATTCATTACAATCAATGCTCACATTAGGAAAACACAGCAAGCTCCAATAAATAGCCTTATAAGAAATTTTAAGATACTTAAGAAGCAAAACAAACCAACCCCAAACCAAAATTAAGGAGGAAAATTATAAAGATGAGAGTGATAACCAATGCAATTGAGACTACAATTACAGTAACAAAACAAATCAATAAATAAAAGAGCTGGTCATTTGAAAAAATAAAATAGATAACCCCTTAGCCAGACTCAACAAGAAAAAGAGACAAAAGACTTATATCAATGCAATTAGAAATGAAAAAGATGAAATCATAATAGCACTGTCAAAAGCCAGAAGACAGTAACTACTTCAAAAAATTATATTCCAACAAATTAACAAATTTTGAAGAAGTGGAGAGGTTCATAGACACCTAAAAACTATCAAAATGAACCAATAAAGACATAAATAGGCCTAGCAACCCAATAACAAACTCTGAAACTGACACTGTGATAAAGAATCTAGCAACTATAAAAAGCCCAGGATCTGTGGGATTTTATTACTGAGTTCCACAAAACATTCCAGGATGTTATATCACCAATACTTAAGCATTTCAAAGAAATTGAAAGAAATGAAGTGCTCCTAAATTTATTTATGGAAGCCAGTGTCACTCTGATCCCAAATCCAGATGAAGACCTAACTTAAAAAGAAAACTATAGTCCAATCTTCTTAATGAACACAAATGTAAAAATTCTCAACAAGGTATTAACAAATAGAAGACAGCTCATGTTCATGAAGGCCACACATGATCAAGTACATTTCATCACAGAGCTGATGCAAGGATGGATCAGCATATATAAATCAATAAATGTATTGCATCACATAAACAGAAGCAATATCAAAACCATATGAACATATCAATAGATGCAGAAAAGGCTTTCAACAAAATTTGACATCTCTTCATGACAAAAAACAAAACCCTGAAGAAAGCAGGTATAGAAGGACCACACCTGAATATAATAAAAGCTATTTATGACAAACCAATAGCCACTATCATACTGAGAGTAGTAAAACAGAAAGCATTCCCTGTAAAATCAGATATAAGACAAAGATGTTCACTACAATCTGTTGTGTTCCACATAGTACTTAATATACTAGCTAGAGCATCAGGTAAGAGAAAAAAATAAAGAAATCCATATAGGAAAGGGAGAATTCAAATTATCACTATTTGAAGATGACATGATACTATAATAGAAGACCCAAAGAATTCCAACAAAAAAATCTTAGAATTAATACAAACTTCAGCAATGTATCAGGATGCAAAATCAACACACAAAAATCATTAGTATTTGTGTACACCAGTAATGAATTCAATGAGAAGGAAACTACGAAAAAATATCATTCACAGTAACTTTAAGAAAATGAAATATCTAGGAATTAACCTAATGAAGGGAATGAAAGTCTTCTACAAAGAAAATAACACTCTGAAAAAGGAAATTGGAGAAGCCATCACAAAATGGAAAAATGATCCCTGCTTCTGGATAGGCAGAACTAAAATTGTCAAAGTCTCCATGTCCTCAAAGTACCAATGTCATATTTTACTGACCTAGAGAAAAAAATCCTAAAATTTATATGGAGCCAGAAGAGACCCAAAATAGCAAAAGCAATTTGGGCAACAAGATCAAAGCAGGAGGTATAGTAATACTTGACTTCAACTATACTACAAAGCCATAGTGATAAAAAACATCATGGTACTGGAATAGAAACAGATATGTGGATCAACAGGACAGAATTAAGCATACAGAAATATCCCCAGACACATTCAGCTATCTGATCTTTGACAAAAGGGCCAAAAACTTATATCTGAGGAAAGATAACCTATTCAATAAATGGCATTGGGAAAACTAGTTGTCTGTTTGCAGAAGATTGAATCTCATCATATACTAAATTAAAATCTAAATGAATTAAATATCTAAACAGAAACATCAAACTTTGTGGAAGGTAAAATAGATTAAACTCTTAAAGACCTAGATGTCATGAACTATTTTCCAAACTGAACCTCAATTGCACAAGAAATAAGAGCAAGAATCAACATGTGGTATTATATCAGACTAAAAATCTTCTGGACATCAAAGGATCAATCAGTAGAATAAAAAGAAACCTACAGAGTCAGAAAAAAATTGCCAGCTACTTCTCAGAGGATTAATATATAGAAAATATAAAAAACTGAAAAAGATTAAAGATTCAGTCAAGAAATGGACAAAAGCAATGAACAGACAGTTCACAGAGGAAGGTGTACAAATGGTCAACAAATATTTGAAAAAATGTTCTACATATCTATCATTAGAGAAATGCCAATTAAAACAACACTAACATTCTATCTTACTCCAAAAAGAGTGGCAATCATTAGGAAATCAAAAATACCAAATGTTGCTGTGGCTATAGAAAAAAAATACTCTTGGATTGTTTGTGGGAATGTAAACTAGCATAACCATTATAGATATCTGTAGGGAACATTCTCAAAGAGCTAAAATTAGAAATTCATATGACCCAGCTATCTCCCTGCTAAATATTTTCCCCAAAGATCTTAAGACTCCATACTACAGTGATACATTCATACCAATGTTTATAGCAGCACAACTCGTAACAGCTAGATTCTGGAAGTACCCTGTATAGCCATAAACAGATGACTGGATAAACAAAGTGTGGCATCTATATAAAATGGAACACTATTCAGTTATAAGGAATGACAAATTTGAGACATTTGTAGGAAAATGGGTGCACCTGGAAACTATGATGTTGAGTGATATAAACCAGTCACGAAAACTTCAATACCATAAGGTATCTCACTTGAGTGATGCAAAGAGAGAAATAAAGGGAATAAACAAGCAGAATCATAAAGGATAGATAGAAGAGGACAAGGGAACAGATCTCTTTTGACAGGGATGTGATCCAATGGATTGAGTGTGATGGGTGAGGATGAGCAGAAAGGGAAATAAGTAAAAATGGATATGCCATGTACAGGACCCTAATAATCTCAATTAATATAAACATTATATGTCATAACATGATCTAAGATTAATGTGAGCAAGAATGATAAATGAGATAGGGGAATTGGAGGAGGAGGACAGGAGTAAGTGGGAAGAGGAAGAGGATTTTTAAAAAGAAACAAGCTGTAGTATGTTCATGTTACTATTCCCCAAGGTGACTGTAAACTGCATGAACTGCAAACATATACTAAAAAAATAAAAAATGAAACATTATAAAAGAAAACATCAGGTGGTATAGTAGTATGACAAATCAGTATTACAAGAGTCACCTAACCTTTTCAAACTTTTTCCTGTCTTCTGCATTGAAGATTTTTGTCACAGGAATGTGGCAGCTTGGACCAAGCATATTATTGGTATGTCCCATTTTATAAAAATGGCCCCCTTCACCAAGTAGTTTCCCATATAGAATCCCATTTCATATTGTCTTTCATAATAACCTTAGAAATGCCTTCTTCTGACAAATATTTTCCCTCAAAAGAAAAGTTTTAAAAGTTCAAAACAATCATGAACTAACTTATTTAAGTGGAAATATTTCATATTCCTTTGTGATGTCTTAAACATAAAAATATATGGATAAGCCATGTAAAGAAACTAATTTCAGAATCTCTTTCATTAGACAAAGTCTAAATAGAAGATGTCTTTCACCATCAATTTAGAAGATTGCTGAGAAGATTGCATAATAAAAATAAAAGAATTTTATTAATGCGAAGTGCTGTATGCATATGAATTCTAATTAATATTGCAATCTTGGGCAATGGCTTTTAAAAAAACAGGACAAAATTTCTTTTCTCTCACCAGGGAACATTAGCTCTTTAGAAAAATGAGGATTACTATTTACCTTTGAGAGTGAAGCTCCAAACTAACACTTCTAATACTGAGTATTCAAGCTTGTCTACATAATGTTTTCTAATTCTTCACTTCCTATTATCTTGTCTTTTCTGAGAAATTTGAGTTGGGTGATGGGTAGGTTTTGTGCTCATTCATTTCTGGACATAGTAATTAGCCAGGCAATCCCAGTACTCTTGTTATGGGGAGAGAAATCACAGAGTTGAACAGCATTATGGGTCTTTGACCAAAGTAGCAGAAAATGCCCAAACCTCAGATTCACTGTCTGGAAATTAGAGCTGACACTCCACAAGGTTGCTCAGAGGGCAGCAAGATGTTATCTGCAAGAGCCCAGGACTGGAGAAGAGGCAAGGGTTTTACCTCTAATGCATTTGTATGTAGGGGGTTTTTTGGGGGGTTGTTTTGGGGGTTTTTTTGTTTGCTTCTTCAGGTGCTTCTTCAGTTTAGTAGTCCTAAGCAGGATCGTTCTACATGTGTTTACCTTGTTGACTAGAAGAAATCCATTGATTGAGTGATTTTTCTAGCGTTTGCATGTGCAAACTTTCTCACTCATGCTACTCATTAGGTTTTAAATAAACAACAGGTCCTTTAGAAATAGTAATTGGGTTAATAGACAAGATACCTGAAGCGAGGCAGAATTTAGAAAAAGACTACAAGCTTTTAATCTATTAGTTTCTTTTTGAGTCCTATGTGTTGCTTATATACAGCATATTGTGGGATCCTTTCTCTTGATCCATTCTGTCAACTTCTTTCTTTTGATAGGTGAATTAAGCCCATTTACATTTATAGATATCACTGATATGTACTGGCTTGACTTTGCCATGTTGTGTTACTGTAGTTGCTTTTTTGCTTTTCTCCCTTGTTTAATTTCTTGTCCAGCCTGGTGGTTTCTTTCTCTTGCTGTTCTGGAGATTGTGATCATTTTTATCTCTTTCTAGCATGTCTTTCAGTACACTTCCCATGGTTGGTTTTGTAGACATGAATTTCTTCTTTTGTTCTTTGTCATGGAAGTATCTTGTTTCTCCATTAAATTTGAAGGACAGTTTTCCTGGGTACATCATTCTGTGTTGAAAGTTGTTTTCTTTTAGGGCTTGAAATACTTCACTCCAAGCTCATCTTAACTTGAAGATCTGTGCTGAAAAGTCTGCCATGATTCTATTAGGCTTTCCTTGATAGGTGAGTTGTTTCTTTTCTCTAACAGCTTTTAGTATTCTGTTTTTATGCTGTTGTTTCTGACCTTAATTATTATATGTCTGGGTGTAGATTTATGTTGGTTATGACTGGCGTTGTATATGCCTCACTTATTTGTGTATCAGATTTTTTTTCCATGTGTGGGAAATTTTCTGCTATTACTTTTGTGAACAGCTTAGATATGTTCTTTGCATTCTCTCCTGCATCCTCACTGATGCGTATTAGTATTATATTGTTTCTCTTGTCATCATCTTGAAGCTGCCAGATTGTAATTTCATGCTGCTTTGTTGTTTTTATAAGTTTTAGCCTTTCATGATCGCTATCTGAGACTCTGTCCTCAAGGTCCAAAATTCTATCCTCTCCTTCATTTAAATGGTTTTGTCAGCTGTCAATACAATTTTTTGTTTTGTAGACATCCCATGTTCCTGTATTTTGTTTATCTATTTCTTCTCTAGCTATGTTGAGCAACTCATTTACTAAGGTTGTTATTTCTGTCTTTACATAAAATGTTACTTCTAATTTGAATTCCCCTATAGCCTCATGGATTTGTTTCTTTACTCCATCTTCTATCTTTTCAGAGATTTCTGGTGTATGACTTGTAAAGTCCTCATAATGTCACCTATACTTACTCCTGGTGGACTAGATGATTGATATTGCATTTTGCCTTTTTGTTTTGTCATTTTCACCTTTTGGGTAAATATTTGGTCTTCAATTCCAACAGTCTCAACTGTCCATAGTGTGAGTTTTAGGGCCCTACTGTGTGGTTGATGTTTGTCTACTTGCTGGGTACCACAGTGAAGAGGAGAGCCAGTCACCTGAATTCCTCCTACAAGGCCTGTTGGGTGAATTCTATAGTCTTTCTGGGCTAACTAGCCTAGAAGTATTGATGTAGGTCAACTCTTAGTTCCTGCTGTTGCTATGTCTTCAGGTTGTTGCAGGTCACCAGATCTCCCTGTCTATAGTGTTTGTGTCAGATAAGGCCCTGCTGTGTCACTTAGGGTCTCATAAGCTCTTTTAATTTTCTCCAGGTTGTGGGAGGCCTTATTGGTGCACCCCTCCACCTGTCTGATGTTCTCTGTGTGGAGGACCCACTCTCTTGCCAGGTTTACCAAGGTCTTACAGTTGGAGGCAATTTCACTTCCACTCCTATTTAGCCCTGTAGACCTCTATTTTTGCACCACACTAACTGGAGCCTTCTGAGGTCTTCTGTTTGGTTGAGGGCTTCCTGAGTCTCCCATCCAGTCAGCACAGTAATCCACTATAGCCCAAGGTTCTGGGAGAAGGGGTTGAATCCAAAGATCAACTGAAGTACTAGGTCCAGGAGGGTGTGTTCCCCAAGGGCCAGACCTGCAATGGCAGTCCAAGGTGGCTCAGGCTTACTGGTGGTTTCCCTCGTGTTCCCTAGACTGTTTCATAACTGACCTCTGATGTGTTAATAGTTCTTGACAAAGCTCACATTTATATCTGCATCTAGCATAAAATATAACCCCTTCCTCTTGTCTCTGAATCTAGGAATCCTGTGTAGCTGCTGCCCAACAAGGGTTTCTATCCCTTCTGCCCATTAAGTTCTTAATAAATTACATTCTTTATTTAAAAATAAAAACTTTCTGGCTCTGAAAAAAAGAATGAAGCTTGTATAAACATTTGTGCATAGATTTTTTGTAGACATAAGTTTTCAATTATTTTGAGTAAATACTAAGGATTGCAATTGCTGGGTTTTATGTTTCATTTTTGCAAGAAACTACCAAATTAGTGTTACCATTTTGTATTCCTTCCAGCAACAAATGAGAGTTCTTGTTGCTCCACACACTTGTCAGCACTTGGTATTATCAGTGCTAGCCATTTTAGTAAGTGTGTAGTGGTTGTTCAGGTTGTATAATGTTCAAATGTTTTTTCTCTTATTAATGCATATTAGTAATACAGTCCAGTGATGGCTTTTGGGGAGTTTGTACATAAATATAACACACCTTGATCATTTTCAATATTTTTACCATCCTCTCCCTTCCCTGCCCCTTTCTCATTTTGAAGAGTTTGTCTTCCAGTTTCCTTCCTTCCTTCTTTTATTTATGTGTTAGATTTCTTACGTAAGAGCTGGAGATTTTCATGTTAAGCGAAATAATCCAAACTCAGAAAGCCAAACAGTTATTTTCTTTGTGCTTGCTCTAGGACTTACAATATACATTTTAACTTATCAGAATCTACTTCAAATTTGTATAAGTTAAAGTAATGTAGATAAACACTCTTACATAGCTCTACTGTCTTTAATGGTCACTTGACTGTGGGAGCTTACTTGGGAGTGGATGCTGGCTTATTGAGCATAGATTCTAGATAACTATTTTTATTCATGATGGTGTGTTAAGAGGTGTGGTCTAGAGGCATACAAAATGGAAACTGGAAAGATAATCACTTTTCCTGTTTGGTAATTGACTAAGCTATACCCTGAGTCCTCTTGGGCTAGCATATTCACAGATTGTGAAATAAGAGATCTTAGTTTATTGATCTATGGCTGAAAATGGTTGAAAAATAGTTTCTTTAAGGGTGGACATTTTTCAGAAGAAAATGTAATTGTGTGGATGTTGCCAATCAGAGACACAAGACTTTGTGTCTCAAAGACACATAAAGAAAACGAAGGAAAAGGGAAATGTCTTGCAAAAAATTGCAAAATGAACCAGAACAGAGGGCATCATATATGACAAAATAAGAACAATGAAAGGAGTATATAAAAATTGACAGGATCTGGGCCTGGTGGCATACACTAACCCTAACCCTAATTCCCAGCAATTGGGAGGCTGAGGCAAACCAAGTTTGAGGGCAGTCTGGGCTACAAAACAAGTTCAAGGAGAGCGTGAACTAGGTAGAGAGACCCTAAATTTAAAAATGACAGAGCTGGTGTTCAGGCAAGGTGATATGTTCCTGCAGTGCCAGTTACTCAGGAAACTGAATCAGGAGGATCTCTTGAGCCCAGGAGTTTAGGATGAGCAACTTAACCTGGGCAACTTAACCAGATCCCCATTAAAAAGTGATAGAAAGCTCAGTAACTTGGACATGATGAGGAAACAGTGGGATTCAACTTTACTGAGCAGTTAAACTTCTAAATTTGTCTTTAAGAGAAAGAGATAAATATGACTTCCTAGGTATCATGAAGACTTAGTACGGATGAGTATATGGCAGAGGCAAAAGGATTAAGAGAGTGAAAATCAAATGCCATCATTGGAACTGTATATTATGGGCTACCTAACCAGAGAAAGCAAAAGAATCACATTTTCTTAATGCTCAGACAAAAGGTTTTTTTTTCTCATTGATGACTCAATTTCAACAAAATTTAAAAATAATTTATCTCTTTGTCACCCTTTCTTTCTCATAAGATCTTACTATTCATTTTGTCCTGACACTTAGACACCATCTTTTGCATCTCAAGGGTGGGACAGAAACCTTGAAATTCTCATAAGTTATCAGGAAAATTCAGGTAAATTTTAATTGCTTATGAACTGATTTTTCAGATGGCATATAGGAGCTCTGTCAATTGGTACAATCTAATTGGTTAGAAATTGAACAAAGTACAGAGATATTTGTATGTGTATGGGAAAATAGGAGCAACAAATAATTGTTTAGATTACAGTCCCAAACTCAAATGCCTGCTTGAGTCAGGCACTCCATCTGAAGGTGCAGCTGCTACACAGTTCTAACAGATTATTTTTTTGTGAGCATGTAAGCCTAATGGTGCTAGATGTTGCAATTTTTTCAAAGAAACAAGAAATTTGGATTTTAATGGAATTGTCTGCTTTTGAATATCATCAACTAGTTAAAACTTTTGAAAAACAGTAGGCAGACCATTAACACAATCACCTTCATAACCACTCAGTAGTGAATTCTAATTTAGATGATGGAGAGGAATCATGACACAGCGTTGATCTGATGGTTTAAACTTTCTCTTTATCCAATATCTACAAGTTTCATGCCAGCTTGACAGGAATGAGTATTTCTCCCAAATTGCTGTCTTGCATATTAGTCTGAATCTTATGGCATAACTGAAAATGTCCCCAATGATGAAAATAGTATACTTAGCTGTTTGGTGGGATCAGCCTATTCTGGAAGTAAGTAGAAACTCATTGTTCAGATTATTATACATATATATAATATATAATATACAATATATAATATATAATACACAATATAATATAATATATAATATGTTATATGATACATATATGTATACATTATATTATATATTTATATATAAATATATAATATATTATATATAATATTTATAGATATAATATATATATATATATATATATATATACACACACACATCCAGAAGGTAATTGTCTTTTGGTGACCTTTTTATGTGCTTGTTTCTTTACCAGAATGAGTCTTCTGAATGTCCTGGTAAGAATTTATATTTGACTCTAAATGTGTTGGGAAGCTGTTGGAAGGTTATGAGTAGGGAAAGGACATGATCCAACTTTGTATTTTAAAAAGGTCACTCTAAAGAGCTTACAAGATTTTAAAAAAAAAAGAGCTTATAAGAAGGCCTGGTCTAATGCAACAACTGGATGATTTGAAAAATCAGCCTTTATTGACAATTATAGTGATATCTCGGTTGCGAATTCAGTTTGCTCCAAATTTGTGTTTGAACAGTGAAAGGTCTGAATACTGAATATATTTGCTCCCATAAGGAATAATGGAAAACCAAATAAGTGATCCTGTGGCCCAAAATTTACACTTATAAACTTTTTCTAGGACTTTAACAAATTTTGCAATGATTTCTTTCTTAAACTCTATTGAGGTTCTCAGTTTTCCCTTTAGCCTTATTACTGGTATCACTAACTTTCTTTGGAGCCATGATTATATTTCATGCAAGTGAAGCATGAAAAGAGCACAGTGACGAATGTTTTAACCTACTAACACAAGTACTATATGTTGTCTGGGTGAGAGCAACACTTAGAGTGAAGCATCACTCCTTTGTGCCCATGGTGAGACATGATATGTGACTCCCTCACCACTTGTACAGGTTTTTCAAGTCAGATTTTCAGTTTGAATATCAAGAAAAGTAATACATACCGAAGAAAATTGTTTTTGAACTTTGCTGTTTGAGTAGCGGGAAGTTCGAGCTTGGAGCCATTCAACAACCTAGGTATCACTGTATTTTTATATTTATGTACTCATGTTTCTTCCTGTTACCTTCTACCACAAATGGAGATATTTCCTACGTTTCTTGGGCCATGTATTCTAAGAAACTTGATGTCTGTATAATCATATGCTATACAAGAGAAACTGATTCCTTTTCTGATTAAACTAATTTCCTTTGGCACTTATCTGATCTACCAGGGCCATTTCTCAGATATGTGAGAGATACCTTTCCATCTGACTGAACAAGTGATATGGTCTTGCAAACTGATCTAATTTAATCAGTGGTTATGTTTCTGTCTTTCAGAAAATACTGAAGGAAGGACCACTGTTGAAGAACTGTAACTCCTTCAAGAGATGGAAGCTTAGATATTTTATGGTTCAAGGGCAACAACTTTACTTTGCACACCATTCCTCGGTAATATATAGAATCCTATCAACTGAGTTTAGTTGTTGGATAACAGGACATGTTTGCATGGGGGAGATGACCAATTGGCAAAGACATTTTAGCAAACATTAAGGTAGAAATTAAAACTCTCTACTCTTCAATTTATCCTTTGGGCCAAATGGAGGACAATTTCTCCCATGTCTCTTTTCTATTTCTCTTTCTTCATAGATTTCCCAGTTAACACCCAGTCAACTACATAATGGGCCCCAGTGCAAAATAAAAATGCAAAATTTCTTTTACAGAAACTTGGAGGAACTAACATATAATGTTAGATATTCATGTTAAAATATAATGGTTTCTGGTATTTTAAAATTTTATATTTAATACCATTCAAAGTAAAGGAAGAATAAAATTCTAAATAATTAGCACGAATTTCATCCTCCATTTTTACATTGTACTGTGATAGTTTTAAGTGCAAATCTGAGTATTCAACTACTGTGAAGAATCACCAAAATTATACAATCCATATTGGCTCATACATGCATATGTATTTTGTTCTCAACAGTATACAAAACTGCACAAAGCTAGCTCAACTGTTTTTGCTTCATTTCTGTGATACTTACACATTCTACCAGCATTTTCAATGATTAGACAACACAGTTAAGTGACATGAGCAACAAACAATACTACAACAAGGTTCCTTCGTTGTTCACATTTCCTACAACTCTACTTCCTTTTTTCAGCAAGTTCTTATTCCAGCAGAAAGTGTGGCCTCTCTGGGCTGTCAGTTACCCTGTTTGCTCAGCTTCACTTTGAATTTTGATCAACTCCCAAAAATAATGGGTCCACTAGAATTCTTTGTTTACAGACATAACAAATATAAATGCAATGACAAGGCATTGGTTGGACCTGCAAATGTGCGTATTTCCATTGCTCCATATGCATAACTCACTGTCTCACCTAGACTTCATTCACAAACACAAAGATAACTCAAAGATAAAATTTTTAAAGAATTTCACCAAGTAGAGAATCCTACTAAATGTGGCATCTTGTGTGACTACACAAGCTGCATACTGGTGAAACCACTCCTGTCTATATTGGAGTACTGATTTTTTACTTCTAGATACATAGTATCTACCATGTCCAGTGTTCAAGGGGATACAGGCCTCAAAAAGATGCAAGCAACATGGTCAAAGGTGGCCATCCATTAAGACAGGAACTAATAACATTATCTACTACCAGGTCCCTAGCTAGACTACATCCCATTATAGTCTCCAGCATTAACTTTCTCCAGAATATGCATAATTCTGAACTGACCAACCTAAGTCTTCCACAGTCTCTCTTTTGGTTTAGTTGGATTTGTTTTTTTATTTATTTGTTATATGATATATCCACAAAAAGTATTTTGCCAAATAAATTCCAGACCATAGGATCATAACTGCCAAAAATACCTATTAGTGTATGTGTGTATAATACATTTTATTATCTCTTTGCCTCATTAATCAAATGATTCCTTGTCCTTCTCCCTCTTATATTTTTCCAGTTTGTCCACTGTGAAACAATTGATCTGTCTCAGGTTACCTTGGCAGAAACCAGCTGCAGAAATCTTTGCCACAGTTTTTGTGTAAGTAAGAATGGAAATCACGGAATGAACAGGGATGGAGGCTAGCTGAGGGAATGGGTTGCCATACTCATTTGTTCCCTCTTTGAACATCAGATTTCCCAAGTCTCTTTTAATCCCAAAGTAGTATTATTCATTCAAACATTTTCTACCAAGCCCACCTATCAAGAGAGAGTGTGACTCTGATCCCTATTACCAGCCCGCTATAAAGTGGGGTTGGAGTGGGGAGTGGGGGTAGGGGGAATGTAACTATTACAAAAAGTAGCCCACCTAGTAAAGGTAGTTTAGAAGAGTAACTTGGGGAGGGTTTCAAAAGACTGCTATTGTGTCATAAAAAATTGGGATAATTGCATTACATGATATCCTCTCCTTTGAAGACATAGATAAGAACCTCAACCCAAAATGAAATTTACCTAATGCTGAGAGTACCTCAAAGAAAGTGGAGGATTTTTCTGTGTCCAAGAGCTTAGCGTGCTTGAAAGGACATGTAACTTTTGTTATTCAAATGAATCCAGACCAAAAAAACTCACTGAAAAATAGCAAATCCATTGACCCAGACATTTCCTGCCCATCTCCTGCTAAAACTGTCTTTTGCCAATCACAGCAGTGGGTATTGAGACTAAGAGACATCTTCAAACAGGGTATATTACTTATCAGACAAATAACAATGGGCCTAATAGTCTTCTTCCATGTGTGGTCCATGTTCTATTTTGTTTTGAAAAGAGAACAGCTGGATCCAAGGAGACCTAGTTTTCACTTTTCTCTCATTACATGACCCTGAGCCAGGGTAAAGTTGGGGTTTCTATTAATTGCTTCCAAAAAACAAATTTCAGTTTAAATGAAACTAGAGGCTTTTTTTGGTCTTCATTCTATGAAGAAATCACAAGGGCTAGGCTGCCTTTTAGCCTAAGAAAATCATAGAGGCATTGCTCTTTAGCCCCAACTAAGAATAGATTCAGACTAAAGGAATGGTTGTGATCAATCACAATCCCAGCTAGCTCCCATACCCATCTACAGTAGAAACATACCGTGCAACATTCAAAATGGAAAAGAAATTTCTTGCTGATGTGGTGAGCACTAGCTCCAAGATTTGAGGCACTGGTAATAAAAGTAAGGACTCCCACTGAAACAATGACTGATACCACAGATATCCATGCTCCCTCTTCCCCTTTGAGAAAAGATTGAGTTCATTCCCTGGTCTATATCTGCGAGACTCTCACCATGTATTTCTGACTGACTGGATTTTTGCACTGAGCACAACTGATGTACTCCTGTAAAACTGTCTAATGAAATGAGAAAGATATTGATGCAAGTACTTTAGAATAATTCTTGGGACATAGGAAGTGCCATTACAGTCTTAATGATTACTATTATCTTTATTATTGTTTTGGATGAGCATCTAAGGAATTGTGAGTGGCTATCGGGACCTGTGTTTTATATATGGAAAGTGTCTTGAGTTGTGCTTGGTAGATCTGTCTAACTCCTTAGAGAGTTTACAGACACAGAGGGTGGAGCAGCAAGGTTGTATGAATTGACAAACAACTAATATTGTCACTTTTTTGTTTAGATTATCACACCACAACAAAAAGTCACCCTGGCAGCATCCAACAGGAAAGACATGGAAGAATGGATTAACATCATAAGAACTGTCCAACAGGGAGAAATTCATAAAGTAAGAGAAATAGAAAATCCATAGAACTCTCATGAGTACTCAGTTGCATTAGCTAAACCATGATTAAAACAGGAAAATAATAAAATGGAGGCAAGGATCATTTATCTGGTCAGGAAATATAGACAACCTATCTTTAGGAAAACTCTACAGAAATATTCATGAACATTGGTAATTCTCTTAGGCTTATAGTCTGGTGATGATATGGTTTAGAAAGCTCTGTATACATCCACTTACTATGCAGATGTCACTGTATGCCCAGTGAATAAGGTATTCAGAATGTATGGGACCAACTAACACAGATCCACTTAAATTAGGAGTGCTGCAATCATCAGTTTTTATTTGGGTTTACTAAATGACTGTAGTAACAGTTAAGAAAACTGAGATCCAGAAACAGGAAGGAATCAAATCAAGATGAACTATCTACTTGGTAGCAAAACAAAGATTTAGACCCTGGCTGTGTGATCTCAAAGTTTATGTCCTTAAACACTACACAATTTTGCCTCTCTGTTTTCTGTGTACTAAAACAGAAATACGGAGGGAAGAACAAGGAGCAGTCTTCCCCAAAGCTTATCATGGTTATTTTCTCCCTGGAAATATCAGATCTTCAGGAATAATGGAGGAAAAGCTGCTCAGCTCATGGTGGCCAGAAAGCAGAAAAACAAGCAAGGGGCTGGAGAAGGAGACACACCCTACCAGATCACTCTCCCTCAGTGACTCATCTCTTTCAACTAGATCCTGCCCCTAGCACCAAGTCAGCTATACTTCCACCATAATTTAACCACTTTCCAAAAGCCTTACCTATGAGGGCATGAGGCTTTTGGGGGAACATCTAGATATATACTACAAGAGGCATCTGAGATTTTTATGTATTTTTCAGATACTTAATCTTATTCAAAGTTCATATTTGGATAGTACTTTAGAGTTTACAAAACACCTGGACTAACACACTCTCATTTAACTAATACACAAATAATTAACATACATGTATTAGTTATGGATTATACTGAGAGGAATTCGATAGATGGGGAAAATAGCCTTAGCTGGCCTACAATAGTAATGTTTTAGTTCAAGCTGCCATAACAAGATAACATAGACAAAATTGCTTAGAAGATATTTATTACCCATACTTCCGGAGGCTGGGAAGCCCAAGATCAAAGCACTGGCAGATTCTATAATAGATGAGAACCCATTTCCTGGTTTGTAGATATCTAACTTCTCATTGTGTCCTCACATTATAGAAAGGAAGAAAGACCACGTTTTGAGGTTTCCTTTCACAAAGACATTTTATTAGTCAGCTTTCTCATTGCTGGGAAAAAATATCTGACACCTGCCGTTTAGAGATTTATTTTGGCTCGTGGCTTCGAAGGCTTCAGTTCATGGTCAGCTCACTCCATAGAAGAATCATTATGGTAGAAGAGCATGATGGAACAAAGCTGTTAACTACATGGATGCTGAGAAGCAGGACACTTGGGAAGAGCACTATAAATGAAGAGGCCAGGGACCAGATATATTCTTCAATTTCATTTCTACATGACCCATTTCCTCCAACTAGGCTCTGTCTACACAGCTAGGCTCTGTAATGCACATGAATACATCAGTAAGCTAACTCATTGATGAGGTCTGTGCCTTTATAATCCAATCAAGTCTCTTTTGGTTTTCAAGCAAGTTCAACATTTAGCAAAGCAACCTGCAGAAAATCATAAGGCTAAAGGATAATCTCCTTTGGCTTGATGCTCTACCTTTCAGACTGATGGAGTTGGCAATTCCTCATTCCAAATCAACTAAGGCAGAGGATCCACCTTCCAGACAGACTCAGTTGGCAATGTCACCCTGCAGATCAGCAGACAATGACCAATGTTGTGGCTCTCTGTAGTGGCCTCATCCATGCCATTGTTCTCTTTTGCCAAGCTGACTCCATTACTACAGTTCTGCTACACACTGGAATTTTTGGTGGAGGCATGTCTGTGCAGTCCCCCAAGCCTGTGTACTCTGACCATTTGGTGGGAGTATAACTGTGATGAACTCTGAGCCACCTTTGGAGTCCTATTTCTGTTGTCTTCTTGTTGCTATTGCTGTTTGTTTGTTTGTTTGTTTGTTTTAAGAAAGGGTCATTTTGACTGACCTTGAACTCACTATGTAACCCAGGTTGGCCTCAAATTGGTGTGATCCTTCTGCCTCAGCCACCTGAGTGCTACGATTACAGGTATATGCTACCAAGCCAAGCTTTTCTTTGTCTTAAAGAATAGAAAGAATGCAGCCAAATAATTCTATGTCTAGTTCTGTAATGCCTAAGAATTATGACATTATTCCTTCCTTTCTTCCATTTTCTTATTTTTATTCTCAGTTGACAGCATTTCTGCTAGTATAATCTCATCTCTATTTCTGGCTTTTGTTGCAATAGTTCATTGCATCTGAGGTTCACATCCATGCTTATCTAATCAAACAATGGGTCTGCTACACTCTTTCAAACATGCTTTTCAATTTTTGTAGTATGGACAAAGTTTCCCAATTCCTTAAATTCAGGATCCTTTTTGCTTAATAATTCAAAGTTCATTTATCTCTTTTACTGTTTAGAATTTAATAATTAAATAAACATGGCCACAGTATTATCATTTCAACTGAAATAAAACTAAAATGATTGATGAGCTATTTCATTATTTTTATTTAAAAATAATTACTAATACTATTTTATTGATAAACTATACTTGTGTATATTTATGGGTACAATGTAATATTTTATTTTTTTATTTCAAAAAGGATAAAACCAAGAAATATAAAACAGAATAAAACCAATCAAAACAAACCAGTGTAAGTGATACAGGACTTCAAAACAATTTGAAATAAACAATAGTTATCATAATGCCTTTTGTTTTCTTCAAAATAGCTGCAGATAACTTTGGACATAGTAAAAATCAAACAGAACAGAATAAAATAGAAACAACAAGAACAAAACAATGAATACAATAAAGGACTTTAAAACAGGACAATAGTAAATTCAAACTGGCTACCATAATATAGCTTGCTATCTTTGAAATAGCTGGTCATGTCATCAGATTTAACACAATTAAACAAAACAAAAGAAAATAATACCCAACCCAACAAAACAATGAAAATTATGTAGGACTTTAAAACAAGACAGTAGGAAATCAACAGTGGCTACCACCCTCTGAAAGAGATCCCCCCTAGATGCCACACTGTGTACCACTATCTTCTGAATAGATTATCAGACCACTGACCCTTGACCTGAAAGGTCAGTGAAAGACCAAAGCACCACAGGCATCCAATTACATCTCACCTTGATAGCTATCATCACAACATAAATGAGGAGAGGCTTATTTTGGCTAATTGTTTTGTTCTGTGATAAGCTGGGTCACACCCCAGTGAATGACTTCCTATCAGGCCCCACCTCCTAACAGCACAATTAGCTATTGAACTCATTAATGGATAAATCCTTTGATGAGGATAGCACTTCTATGATCCACTCACCTTTTAAACACATGAAACGTTGGGTGATATTTTAGATCTAAATCATAAATTCTACTTCTGACCCCCAATAGACTCATGATCATCTCATTATACAAAAACTGTTTAGTCCATCTCTACGAGTTGCCAGAGTCTGAACAGTTTCAACATTGCTGAAAAATCCAAGCCAAAAGATTCCTCTCAATCACAAGGTAAACTCACAGCTGTGAGACTCTGTTAAAAAATACAAAGAAAGTTAAATACTTTCAACATTCAATGGCACAAGGCAACTGTTCTCATTCCAAAAGAGAAAAGTATGTGGACAAAAAGGAAATAGACCAAAGCAAGAGGAGAAGACAGCAGGGCAAACACAAATCCTGTAGCTCAATGTTTGGAAACTAGGATAAGTTGTAATAAAGTGCACTCCAAAGGGCTGGGGTGGCCCTGCCTGGACAGTATTACCCCCTACCCAGTCTCTGTCTTGTGGAGGCTCTGCTCATACCTGTGGCTTTTCTCAGCAGGTTCCATATTGCTGGCTTCTGCAACATCCTAGGTCTCCAATGCACTTTCAGTTTCACTCTCACAGTTTTGCTCATTGCCCTCTCAAGGGTAAATTTCCTGGCTTTCTAAACCTTCTGATGTCTGGATGGAAGTCTCCATGACCCTGTTGCTTAACATTTTGTGTGTCTGTAAAACCAGCACCACTTTGATGATGTCAAATCTGCCACCAGCTCAAACAGTAACTAGGCTCTCTTGGATCATGGCTGCAGAGGCCTCTAAGTGCCAACATGATTGAGCACCATGAAACAAATCCACAGAATCAATTTCCAAGGCAGTATTGCTCAAGCAAGGGCAAAGAGCCTTTCTTGTCAAATGAAAGCTTTATGGTTTTGCACCATGGAGCCAGAGAGTGATACCTGAGATGTCTTTAAATCATCCTTTTTATTGTGCTGAAGCAAAGTATTTGGCTTTTTGATATTAATATTTTTAGTAACAATGCTCTCCTTTGTCCTAACATTTTAAAAAAATCTTTTTATTACTACATATTTTCAGTACATGTAGTTTAAATGTACTTGAGGAGTAGATGGATATAGATAACACAGCATGGTATGCTTTGTAAACCCTCTATCTCATTTTCATTCTTGTTGATATTATTAATCTTACCTCATGTTTATGACATATAATGTCTACATTCATTGAGGCTATTATATTCCCGTACATGACATATCTTTATACCACTTATTTCTCCTTCTACTGGTCCTGTCATCTTACCCATGTTCTCTTGGGCCCTTTCTCATTTACAAGGATCTATCCCATTGTGACCTTCTACCTATTCTTTATTACACCCTTTGAACTTTGACTTTTTGAGAGAGGATCTAACTATATAGCCCAGGATGGGCTCAAACTTGCAGTGATCCTCCTGCCTCAGTCTCCTGAGAGCTGAGATTAGAGGCCTGTGCCACCATGCCTGACTGCATTTGTTTTTGATTACTTAATGATTGTCATTCATTCTGGTGTAGGATGAAATCTTAACATTTTTAAAATTTGCATTTTACTAATGACCAGAGATGTTAAACTTATTTTCATATACTGTCCATTTTCATTTTTTCCTCTGAAAAGTGTATATTTATTTCACTTACTCATTTCTTGATTGGGTCTTTTGTTTAAAGTGGCATATATATTCTAGATATTAGTGCTCTGTTGGAGGAATAGCTGGCAATTATTTTTCATTTGGTAGGTTGCTTAATTGATGTCTTTGCTGTGGAGAAAATTTTTATTTTGATGTAATAGTATTTGTTGCTTCTTGCTCTTATTTTTTTGTGCAATTGTGATTCTGTTTAGGAAATCTTTTCCTACATCTATGACTTCAAGTGTTTAAACTATTTTATCTTCCAGTAGGTTCAATGTTTCCGTTTTAATGTTTAGATCTTTGATTCATTTTAAATTTAGTTTGGTATATGGTGAGAGATATAGATCCAGTTTCAATCTTCTGCAAACAGATAAGGTGTCCAGTTTTCCCAGCACCATTTGTTAGATAATCTATTTTTATTCCTACATATACTTTTGGCCCCTTCATCAAAGATCAAATGGCTGATACACCTAGGAATATTTCTGAGTCTTCTATTCTGTTACCTTGATCCACATGTCTCTTTTTTCAGTGCTATGCCATTTTTACTACTGCTTCTTTGTAGTATACCTTGAGGTCAGGTAATGTGATGCCTCCAAGTTTATTCATATTGCCCAAGACAGCTTCTGCTAATCTGAGTCTCTTCTGATTCTACATGAATTTTAAGATTGTTTTATCTAGATTTGTGAAGTATTTATTAGTATTTTGACTGAGACTAATAAAATCTGTATAACAGTTGGGAATGTGGCCGTTTTGATAATCTCGGTTCTGCTATCCGGAAGCAGGGAACATTTTTCTATTTTCTGATATCTTCTTCAATATCCTTTTTCCAGGTGCTGTAGTTTTCTTTGTAGAAGGCAAATGATATGTGTATGGAAACATGCAAAAAAGAGCAAAGATATAGATTATGACAAAGCAATGAAAGATGTGAAGAACTGATGCAAAGATCCTGTTATAAGAGAAATTAGTTATATTACATAATAATAACTGAGAAGATCAACTGGAAAAAGGATGGATATTAGGAAGTGGAGGTTAAGTGAGGAAAAGAAAACAAGGAAAAGTACTAAGGGAACAATTTGAAAGAGAGAAAGTGAGAAAATAAGTATGATAGTTACTCAGTTTGAGGGGATCTCTTTCCTTAATCCTCTGTGGCAGCTGTTCAAGTTGTGGAGTCAGACCAATAAAGGTGTGGGACCTTGGGTCTGAGGCTTTTGTCATAGACTCTTGCTCATTAGGGACCAACACTGGTTACCCAATATTCTGGTGTCTGTGGGACAGACTCCCAACACCAAGAGGCTCCTGTCAACTTTGGATGCCTGAAGGAGAACCAACTCTATCCAAATCTAATGTGGGGAGATTTCTGCAGGCCCATTGAGGTTGCAGGTCTTCGGGTAGTATCAGATTGATCTTTGATGAGGGAATCTTGGACTATTTCATGATAAGAAGTGCATTCAAGTGTAAGAGATCAAATGGGAAGACATGAAGTTAAATACAAAGGCGAGGGTAGTACTTTTTTTTTAATAACAAATCACCCTTAGTAGGGACTAACTATGGTCCCACTATAGTATTCTTTTGGAAAGAAGCACCTCCAGTGATCTAATTTTCTGACATTAAGCCTCACCTCTGACTGGTTTCACTACCTCTCACATACCCACAATGAAGACCAAGTCCACAGCACATAAACTTTTTGGGTCTGAACCAAATCCAGACCACAGTAAGTGGTACAAATTTAATTGTTCCTCTTTAATGTCTGATCTTACTTGAGTCATCATTCTTTTTTCCTAGTCTACCTAAGGATTTATAGGTTTTATCATGTGAACATGATTATTAGATTTTTAAATTTTTTCTATTGGTTTTCCTAATCTCTATTTCCTTTATTTCTGATTTGTTTTTATTATTTCCTTCATTCTACTAATGTTGGATCTAGTTCTTTTTCTAGTTTCTTGAGATATAATGTTAGAATGTGATCTAGAATGTGACTTTTCTTTTTAAAAAAATTTTTTGAGACAGGGTCTCATTGTTCAGTCCAGGCTGGGATTGAACTTAATATGTACCCCAGTATAACCTCAAACTCATGACAATCCTCCTGCTATGTATTGTAATATTGTCTACTCTCCTCTAATTTAACTAGTGTGGGTCTTCTCTCTTTTGATTACTTTGGCTAAAGGTTCATCAATCTTGTTTATATGTTCAAGGAACCAACCCTGATTTGTTGTAATTTTTTTAGTCTCATTAAGTTTGCACTAAATTTTATTATTTCTTTCCTCCTACTGGTTTTACATTTGGTTTGTTCTTGCTCAGGAAGCTTGGGCTGCATCATTAAGTTGTTTACTTATTTAGATTTGCTGTTTCTCTAACATAGGAGCTCATATATATAAACTTTTCTCTTAAAATGGCTTTTATTGTGTCCCCCAGATTCTTATGTCTTGTGTTTCCATTATCATTTGATTCTAAGAATTTTTAAATCCTCTCTCCCATTTCTTCAATGATCCACTGATAGATTGATATTTTTCCTTGTGGAAGTATTTATAATGGAGACAATTTTTTCCCCCGGACTTCTATTGTTATGAAAATCAGTTTTGTTTAAATCCTTTTTTGGTGCTGCCTACTGAGGTACAATGGGGAGCATCTCAGATAGTTTCCTATCCTGACCTCATTTAAATCCGCAAATACTAGAAATTATCACTCCCTATTCCTGATGACTTTGCTGGACTCAGTACCAAAGTCAGCATTCATGAATATGCTGAGATTTTCTCCTACTGCACTGCCTAATGGAGGTCCTCTTCCCCCACTGAGCTGTTGTTTGTTCGGTGTCAGTGTGCATTTCTTCTGTTATTTTACTTATTCTTTATTTCAGTATTTCTGGGTTTCATCTAGTTGCTTGCTCACTCAAATTACAACCCAGAAGTTTTCTATGTTCCTCCAATTTTCTTACAGAACCATGTACTTGTTGGCCTAGATGAGTATCCTGGAGTGTCTTGTGATTATGTCCTACCTGGAGTGCTTCATGATCTAGTTTAGAATTGTTTATATTCTTTTCACAAACTCTTCACATTGCTCATGAGTTATTTTTCTAAGTGTCTTTTAACGTTCTACTAGAATTTCCTTGTGGTTCCATGAACTTCTCTGAAATGATTATATTGAATTATTTGTCAATCATTTCATAGATCTCTTTTTCTTTTGGGTCTGTTATTAGAGGATTGCTAGTTTCTTTTGGTGACCTTCTAACTGACTTTAGATGATTTAACCTGCCAATAGTCCCAATGTTTCCCATGAAACAAAACAGAAATATGTATGCCAGAAAGGGTCTCAAAATGATGAGGAAGATTCCTGTTGTACAAACTGTGAGTCCAGGAGAATTCTCTATATGTGGTGTTGTGACAGATCGTGGGATTGATAGTGTGGTCAAAGGGAACCATTATAATTTCATGACAGCTTTCCTTAGTTCTAAGAGTTATACCGTCTAACTGATGAATGGATAAAGAAAATATGACGTTTTTTTATACACTGGAGTACTACTCTGATATAAAGAAAGACAAGCTTGAAACATTTCTGGCTAAATGGATGCATCTTGAGACCATACTCTTAAGTGAAATAAACCTGCACATCTGCATAAATACTGCATTGTTTATCTTAGAAATTAAAAGTGTAAATAAGGTCCAAAATGTATAATAGGTATTGTGAAGCAAAAAAATGTTCAAATGGGGAGAGGAACAACATCAGGAAAGGGGGAAAGGAAAGAGGGGAAAAGTAAAAAAAATAGAAAAGTAATAAAAATGGAAACAAAGCTTTTGTAAATGAGGAAGGGAGGGGGCTTGAAGGGAGAGCAAGGGAATGAGAAAAATGAATCAAATTATATCATATACAGGGACAAATTCTCTATGATGAATGTGGTCATTATGTATACCTAAAATGCAGCAATAAAAACTATTTTAAAAATATAAAACTAGAACTTTCATTTGTCTCAGCTATTCCCCTTATAGGTATCTGCCCAAAAAAGTTAAAGACAACATACACCACAGTGATGTATGCATACACATGTTTATAACTACACAATTTATAATAACTAAATTTTATTTTATTTAAGAAAAAAAGCAAAACAGAAAAAAAGGGAAGCAACAATATAGAATTCCAAAAAACAAAATAAACACTAAGAAATCATTAGTTGATAAATTACATACTGTCATCTTAGAAATAGTTGTTAAAGTTACAAAACTAAAGCATACAAAGTGAACATTCAAACAGTGAGACTGCCAACATTTCTGCTCAACGATCCAACAAAAACTTAGTAATGTGGTTATCTATCTTACACTCTTAAACATACATGCAGTTATATCCTTTAGATCACTTTCTTTTCCTCTCTTTTTGACAATAGCAACTGCACATTTTGGGTTTTATTACTCAGAGTTCTTATTACTTTTTACATTAGAGACACAATGTGATATTTATAAATATTATTCTTATTTCACTAATGAGGATAGTCTCAAGTTGCCTCCATTTCAATATGAGGGCCTCAAGATCATCCTTTTTATGGCTAAGTAGTATTCCATTGTATAAAAATACCACATCTTTTTCATCCACTCTGCAGTTAATGGTTGCTTCTAAGATTTAATAGTTAAATTTTAGAAACAGGATATATGTCATCAATAGAGGAATGGATAAAGAAAATGTGGTATTTATGTACAAAGGAATACTACTCTGCCACAAAGAAGGTTAAAGTTGAGTATTTTTTAGGAAAATGGGTATATCTTGAGACCATAATTTTAAGTGATATAAATCAGATGTACAAGCTTAAATATTGCATGGTTTCTCTTATATAAGAAACTCAATAAAGTGCAAAATAAAAGACAATAGGAAAAAAGAGAGAAAAAGTTATTGTAATCCAGCATGGACAATGTTTGTAAATATGTTCCTTGATTTAGTGTAATTTTCTTATTGTAATTATTTAGTGTAATTGTGTTTTTGTGTTTTTTGGCCTGTTAGTCTGTGTTAATATGTATATATGGCAATTAAGTTTGTAAAGACTTATAAACAAATGAATCTGATCCTGGGGCAGTGTAGGGGAAGAGGAAAAAATGAATTGAGTTGTGTTATGTACATGTATCAACACCCTACAATGGATGTAAACATTACACATTATATTTTAAAATACCACAGACTGGGTGGTTTAAACAATAAACATTTATTTCTCACAGTTCTAGAAGCTGGGAAGTCCAAAATCAAGGCACCAGCAAATTTGGTGTCTGGTGAAGACCTAATTCCTAGCTCATAGATATCTATGTCCTTGTATCCTCATATAGCAAGAAAAAGAGGAACAGAAGACGCTGGAGTATCTTTAAGAAGGCACTAATATCATTCATGAAGTCTTGACTCCCATGGCCTAAACACTACCCAAAGGTCCTCACCTCCTGTTACCATTTTACTGATGGCCAGGATTTCACCTTAAGCATTGGAGGAGGGACTCAAACTTCCAGTTTGTGGACTATATGTGAATGTATTTCCCTAACTATGCTGGAGATGATCAAAATCAAACAGAAGCACCCAATGACCACATGCTGAAAGCTTTAAGCCAATTTGACTTTCTTAGCATTCAGAAATAGGTGGCTTATGTATATGTTTAGAATCTGTCTTCAAAATTGATTTTTAAAAATTGTTATCAACAAATGAAGAAGTATGTGATGATATACTGTGTTAGTTTCCTGGGGTTGCTCTAACAAATTTCCCCAAACTTTGTGGCTTCAAAAACAGACATTTATTCTCTCACAGTTCTGGAGGCCATAAGTCAGAAATCAGGTGTCAAAAGACCTATCATTTCTCTGAAAGCTTTAGGGAAGGATAACTTTTGCTTCTTTTTAGCTTTTTGGCTACTGACAATCTGTGGCACTCTTTAATTTCCAGGCACATCACTCCAATCTCCCCCTCCATCATCACATAGTGCTCTCTCATGTCTGCTTATTCTGCATCACAAGGTGTTCTCTATCTATGTCTGCATTCAAATTTCCCTCTTCTTTTAGGACACCAGTATTTGGATCAGGGCTGACTCTAAATCACTATGACCTCATCTTAAATTGATTATATCGACAAAGATGCTATTTTCAAGTAATCCCACATTCACAGGAACCAGAGTTTATACATATCTTTTAGGGGGACATAATTCAATCTACATTACTCCATCCTATGGTATACCCAAATTTATGGCCTTCCTATGTGGAAATATGCTTATTTCATCTCAATATCCCTAACAGACAAACCATTATAGCATTAACTCTTAAGTCCAAAGTATTATTTTGCAATTCACCTAAATCAGGTATGAGTGTGACTCAATATGGCCCTTTGTCATACAGAATTGTTCGCCATCTCTTATGAAACCTATAAAACAAGTTTTCTGCTTCTAAAATAAAATGCTCAAAGTGACAGGGTAGACATTCCCATTTTGAAATGGGTAAAATAAAATGAATAATAAGGTTACTAGCCTAAAGCAAGTTGGCAATCCATAAACGCAAATTGTGTTAGGTTTTCTTGCCTGAGAATAATATCTGCAGCTTGATGTTGCCTGGTTCCACTCTCTTAGCCCAACTGAGTGACATCCTCTGTCAGTAACCAAGGAAGTGACCCCAACTTCTGGAACCCAGCAGACAATTTTATCTTCTGGAACCAAAAATGGGGACCCTGGATTAGGTCCACACTCCTGTAGTGACAATAGCAACACTTCAGGCCTTTTACTCTCTCTCAGAAGTCCTGCTGACCTTTGATTCACCCTTGAAAGTCATTCTTCTATTTTTCTGAAGCATAATACAAGTTCACAGTTGAATAGCTTTATCAGTGTTTTTTATGATACAGAATCTCAGAAGTCAGACAAAATTCCTTCATTTTGTTCTGTGCCTGTCTTTTTCAGTCCATGATGGCAGTGATCAATCCATACTTAATCTCTCTTGAAAAAGTTTGTCAAGCCACACCCTTGATATTCTTTCCGGAGTATTGTAATCCCAATATCAAATATTGTAATCCAAGTATTGTAATCCTTTTTCCAGTCCTCCTCACAATCCAGAAAGTCATATTTGTAATCCCATTGAAACATTATTGGAATCCCAACAAGTTAATTCCAGTCTACCACCTCTAGTGCAACCCAGGATGAGAGTAAAGACACCAAGACATATTCAAAGCTAAGGGCAGCCAAGGGATCCTAAATCTGATCCAAGTGAGGATGTATGGGAAAGGCCTTAGTCCAAGACCTCTCCCAGAATTTATTACCTTGTGAAGAAGGTGGTGGTTCAAATATGAGTGACAGTGAAGATGCTGAGTAACGTGATCTGGCTAGCCAGATGGAGAGAAAAGCATCTTTGCAATATGCAGGGAGAATGACATGCAGAAGGATCAATCTGTATAATTCAATTAAGGTAGCAGTTGAATTGTTTTTGGAGGCTGTTGCTTCAGTTTCTGATATGTAAACTTTTGTGCCTTAGGGACTCATACCCTCTTTATTTAGAGACTCATACCCAGTTGACATTCCTGGAGCTGACTGGCTCTGCCATCCCTCTGTGCTCATATCTTTTACGGAGCACACCATTTGAGGAAACAGGAGACTGTCAGAATGGCCTCAAAGATTACATATCATTACTTCAGCTGCCCTTATTTGCATTGCTTAGAGCCAATTAAAGACAAAGAAATACAATAGCTAGCTCTGTATATATCAGTATATGGAAATAAGCCTTGATTTAACTAATGTTGCAGCAACTGTTCTGCATTCAAGGAGAGGTACTCACGTTGTCTTCTACACCAGAGCACACTTTCTTGAGTTTTGGAATATGGATATGCTGATAATTTTCCAAATACTTGAGTTCTGGTGATTTTTCAGTTAATAGTTCTGTTATGAACTGAATTGTACCCTGCTTTCACCCCTAGATTCATGTGTTGAACCCTTAGCCTCCAGTGTGACTGTATTTGGAGACAGAATTTTAGGGAGGTAATTAAGGTTAAGTAAGATCTCATAAAGATGGGGTCCTAACCCAATAGGACTAATGGCTTCTGAGGAGGAAAAGAGATCTTTCTCTTTTCTAAGTGCATGAATTGAGGAAAGTCGTTGTAAATATACAGTGGAAAAGTGGTGATCTATAAATCAGTAAGATAGCCCTCACCAGGAACTAAATTTGTTGACACTTTGCTCTTAGATATCACAGCTCTAAATTGTGAGAAAACAGATTTCTGTTCTCTAAAGGCCTTAGGAGAAAACAATTTTTGGCTTTTCCTACCCTTTGGTGATTATAGGCAAATCTTGGCATTCTTTGGCTTGCAGATGCATTAGCCCAATCTCTACCCTCATTGTCACATGCTGTTCTCTCTTGTGTCTGTGTGTTCTGTTCTCACACAAGGTGTTCTTTCTATAAGTTCCTGTGTCCATTTTTCCTTCTTATAATGATACCAATCATTGTATTAGGGCCTACTCTAACCCAACATGACCTCATTTTAACCATATTACATCTGAAAAGAACTTATTTCCAAATAAATTCACATTCTAGTACTTGAACATATTTTATAGGGCACACAATTCAATTCACTGTACATACCCGTCCAGGCTTGGATGCGTCAAAGTTTCCTTATATAATAAGATGTGCATAAGGAAGATAAATTCCATCTCAACTGCTGAAACTAAGTAATGTTCCTTTATATTCTGTAGCCAATTGAGCTATGAAATTTTACGCTATCTAGGCAGAGTCTGGCACTTCTACCACTTGGTCCTAAAGAGCCTTTTACATTCTTGAAGAGTTAATCAGTCATTCTATGCTGGGGTGATCTGTTTTAGAATTTGTTTTCTTTAGTAGAATAATATTTTCTTGGGGGCAACAGATGTGATTATTCATTTTGCAGCTCCAGTGCTTATCATTATATAACATACAGTAGGTTCCTTGTAAATACTGGAGGAGGAGTGGACATTGAAAGGAGGATAGATGTTCATAGAGTTATAGAGGAGGTGCTGGGTACTCAAGATGTGAAAGCCAACACTATATCACTTTGTTGGGACTCTCTACTTCCCACTCTGATCTTCAGAGAGCTTTCCGGGGTTTCAATATACAAAACTTCCAATCACAAAGAAATTTTAGACCATTACTTGATGAGCTTTTAGGTCATCAGAATGGCTTTTCATTACAGAACCTTCCAGGTCAATCCAGAAGTAGCTTAGCACATGGCCAGCATGCCGCAATTAAAGAGAGGGTCATGGTGTGTCTTGGATGATTAATTCTTATAAATTCATCAAGGTTGAATACTTAATGTGGCAGATTCCTCAGTTGCTCTCCTCTGATAAACCAGAATCAGCTGACATCAAGGAAAATATATAGTACTTTTTAGTCTTGTCATACAATGACACACTTGAGCCATTGTAATGTTGATATTCCTATATCTGAATTCTAGTGGAAGGCATAGAAAGAGAAATTCAGATAATCACAGGAATTAGAAGGAAAAAAAGAAAATCTCTGTGAAGTTATATCCAGAACAAACTTGAGGTTTTCAGTGCCCACCCCTCCTTTCTCCTTTTGGCACCCAAACAATCATTAATAAATCCAGCACCTTCCTCACAATTTTAAGATGGAGGCTGTGATGTACAAATGCAGCATCCATAGGTATTTTAACAGTAATGTCAAATTCATTACCATGAAAGAGGACACCAAGCAAAATGTCACTTTGACTTGTTCATTGTTATATCCCAAGTGTCCTTAAAAGTGCCAAGTATATAGTGGTTATTAAGTAAATATTTGCTTAGTGAAATATTGAATGAAGTAAGTTGATTAACCAGGAAATTATTATAGGCAGTCAGAGGAGCATTGTATTCAGAAAAGAATACTTGAACAAGAAGTTCCTGCAATAAAGAGTTAAAGCTACTTTAATAGTTGCCTAGGTAAGGTGATACTCTCCTCATCTGGCAGCAGCAGGACCAGGAAAGGGAGTCTATATCTCCAGGAGGTAGTTAAAACCTGAAGAGTATCCCTTAGCCTAGAGTCAGAGCCTTGCCTCCTCCCCTTCTTCCCTGGCAAGAGCATTTGTATATCACTGAATTTCTAACTCATCATCTCCTTTTGCTTTCTTCTTAAGGAGGCCCAAACCCTAGGCTAACAGAACAAATGTTGCTTAGATTAAACCAGTGGAGTAACTCTTCAAGAAATACAAAGAATATTACTCCTGTCTTCAACTCCTATTTTAGAATCTGAAACTCTATTCCTTATCCCTTTATAAAACAAAAGAAAAAATAGGCATTGGCTATATCTTTCAGTCATTTCTTTCATATGCTCTGGCATCTATGTAACAGGCTGTTTTAGGCTTAGTACGAGATTTTCTGGCCATTTTCAACCCATTTCTATGATTAACTCTTCATTTTCTCTTCTGTTTAATTCAGATACCAGTGGCAGAAAACAACCCCTTCCTTGTTGGAATGCATTATTGGTATTCCAGCCACAGTCTCCACAATCAGCACTGCAATATTTGTCGAGAAACAATTCCTGCCTTATCTGGAGATGCCATTATCTGTGAAGGTAGCTTTCTGACTTATTTGTAAGGGAACTCAGTGGGTGAAGATAGGAGTGAGGGAGCTCATGTGGCTTTAGTATCATTGACATTCTAGGTTACTGACTCTGGTTAATCCTGCCTGAGGAAAAGAAAACAGAGGGGCTAGCATGAGTGAAAGTAGAGGATCATGAGGGTAGGATGGTTACAAGGGTTCAGAAGACACAACTCATATCCTTCTTACCACTGATTTCCATTCATGTTGTATAACAGAATGTTAGCTGCTAAGAATCAAAAGAAATTGGCTTATATTGGAAAAAGGTTTTTGGAGTTGGACCAGAACTCTTTAGAATACATCTGAGTTTTAACTTTCAGATCAGCAGAGGAAACAAAATTAGACTCTTCATCACCAGACTCACACTCATCTTTCTTCATCTTCTCACAGTGTGTAAAGTGAAATCTCACAGATTATGTGCTTTGAGGGCAAGCAAAGACTGCAAATGGAATACCTTGTCCATCACTGATGACCTACTCCTGCCTGCAGATGAAATAGTAAGTTCCAGTTATGCCCTTTATACCCTTCCCATGACCCCTTCAGACATATCCCTCAGGAATAGGAAGATTTCTTCCTATTACCAGATAATCAAATTAGGCCTCTTCTTCAGGCTCGTAATCCTACCAATCTCAAATAATGAAATGCCCTCCAAAAAAATGCACATACATTTATTCCTATCATTGACCACTACATTAGAGTGAGGAGAGCAAGAAGAATTTGGGGGTTTTGCCTAATGTCCTCCATGGGACAATACAGTTACTCCAGTTGGTCCTTCCTTCTTTCCTTATATGACTAACTTCTGCCTTTTGTCTCTTTTTCTCCTTTAGCAAACAATGCCACATCAGTGGGTAGAAGGCAACATGCCTGTACACTCTCAGTGTGCAGTATGTCATGAGACTTGCGGCAGTTATCAAAGACTTCAAGATTTCCGCTGCCTGTGGTGTAATTCTACAGTAAGACTCTTCCCACATCCTTGCCATTTAAAGAACTTGGCTTCTAGAGGAGGGAGTGGAGTTTGACTATGCATATACATACAGAAAAATCTTAGTGATCCTTATTACAAAATGTATCATACAGATTCCATAGTGCAGATTTTAGTATCCTGCCCTTCCAAATCTGGCTGGGGAGACTTTGGGGTAATATATTTAAGATGTGCATATTTTATGGCTCTTAATTGATGAGACTTTTGAACAAATGAGAAAAGCTAAACTCTAATGGAAGTATAGACAATTTAAAAATAAATTCTGACTCTATCCTTAAAAGACTTTCTCACTTCCTCATTCACAATTTTCTAAGAAATTTTAACCTTTATAAATTAATAACAGTTAAGAATATTAACAAATTATTTATTTTCACTATAGATTGAACTGAATGTTATATATATATATATATATATATATATATAATCCCACTTAATCCTTATAACAATCTTGAACAAAGTCTAATTGTCTCCATTTTATAGATAAGGAATGTGAGGTTCAGAGAAGTGAAGAAATTTACCCAAGATTACACAGCCAACAAAAGAGAGTGTCTTGATCCACACTCAATTCTGCAAAGATTATGTCTCTAGCTACAACCCTATCAAGCCTCTAAATCTGGTCCTCACCTGGAAATAATCCCCCACTAATTTTGGAGACATTTGGCAATGTCTATAGACAATTTTTTTGTTACATCTCTAGGGAAATTATGGAACTGGCATCTAGTAAGTAGAGGCCTGGAATTCTATTAAGTTTTCTACAATGCATAGGACAGTGCTCCATAACAAAGAACTATTTGGCCAAAAATATCAATAACACTAAGGCTAAGAGACACTGGTCATTGACCAGATGTAGTCTTTCTAGCCTTTTAGATGTTTCTATTAAACTGATTTTTCTAAGACAAGAAGAAACTGAAATATGAGCTTCTTCACTGGAAACTATTTGTCCTATGTCTCTCTTATTGCTTTTGAATAACAAGGCTAAATTCACTTCCCTTAGAAACTTCAATTGCCCAGGAAGTGGTGCTTGAAGATATCAAAAATCTGGGAAGAATGGCCACCTTTAGGAAAGTTAGCTTTGCTACTTCCCAGCTATTTGACCTTAGAAAAGACCCTTTAACTTTATGAGCTTTATTATGCTCATTTCTAAAATAAACCCAATAATGTCTTACTATACCTAGTTGTTACAGGGATTGAAGTGTATTGGCAGATTACCAGGATTAGTACTCATACTACAAGACTCTCATTCTGCAGACTACTCAAATTGTGTCCTAGAACTGGTGACTTTTCAATGTCCTTAGAAGGGTACTTATTGAAAGCCACCTTACAGGACCAGGGTTCTACACACTCAGGAACAGGGCAGGTTCAAGTAGAATTGGGGTAGCCATGAGAGTTAGGGATATGTATATGGAAGCACATCTCAGAAAGAGATATTTGAATATTATGATCTAATTCTTAGGATTGAAACTCAAGACTGATCAACATTATCCTCTCCCTCTCCCACCTTTTTCTTTCTACTCTGTTCTTGTCGTTTCAGGTGCATAACGACTGCAGGAGATGGTTTTCCAAGGAATGTATCTTTGGAAGTCACCGTTCATCAGTCGTCCCTCCTACTGCTCTCAGCGACCCCAAAGGTGATGGTGAGTAGCTAAAACTTAGCTTCAATAAAACACTAGTGGGGGAAAGAGGAAAGGTATAAAAGTTAGAAAAAGGGCTGGACTTACTCTCCTCAACCAGTCAAATATTTGGTGGGAGAGTTGTGTACATAGACAGTCATGGTTTTCTTTAGAAGTTTAGATTGATGGATGTTGGTCTTCCTGGTGTATGTGTATGTGGACAGGTTCTCTGTGGCCTCTGTCATAGTTTATTCCAGCTGATCAAAATTGATTTCAGCATTTTAATTATTTCCAAACAATAGACAATGTATAAAATGAGTTTGTATGTGTCCAGGTGGTCAAAAGAGCCAGGGTTATATTACTGGAGACCAATACTAACGTTGTTCTGAAATCTGAAACTAACATGACCATTGCCCCAATCTGTTTCAATGGTGCCTTGCCAATTCCTGAGCAGTAGTGATTCCTGAGAGCTTTACTTACAAGAAGCTTAAAGACTGCAGAGAGATATACGATATAGGCATTGCCAGAGCAAAAGATTATTGTGAAGTCACAATCTTTTTTTTGGTACCAGAGATTGAACTCATGACTTTGCCCTTGCCAGGCAGGCACTTATGCCACTGAGATAAATCCCTTGCCCAAAGCCACAATCTTGATATAACACAACAATTAAAAATTTAATGTTGCAAATGCTAAATGCCAAAGGAATGGTAGAGACACTTAAAGATGAAAAGTGTAGAAATGCTAACCATTTATAGAAAGTTGAGCAGAATGAAAATAGAAATAAAATCAATTCAGCAAGAATAAACTGTATTGTATCAAGATGTTCAGCAATGTTAGAACACAGAAAGCAAAGACAAAAAGTGTTTGCTTAGTTTCTTTGTTTTTGAAGTATTGATGAAATACATAAGCAGCATGGTGCAAGAGAAATAAAACAAAAACTACACAACCATGAGTTTTAGCCAGTTCCTCCGTAGGTGACATTCTATATAAGTTACATTCTATGAGCTCCCCTTTCCCTATCTATAAAAGGAATGACACTTCTAGTTATGAACTATAATTTAGAATATGTAAAGGGACCAAGTAGCTAGAAGTATATCCTGAAAGGAACACAAAACCAAATTCCTGTTCTTCCTGGGTAACTAAATATATAAATAATCTCTTAGCCTAATGAAAACTAGATTCCCTTGGGGTTAATTTTTGCATCCACTTCTTCCCTACATCTTTGCTTCTTCAAAAATGACTCTTCTTTTTGCCATCAAGTTGTCCATATGCTTCTCCCATTACTCAGTATTAAAGAGTGGGAGCTGTCAACATTGAAATCAAATATTACATTTAAAAAGGGCCTGGCTTTTTTACTACCACTAAGAAATAGAGAAATCTAGTATGCATGTTACTGACATGCTACCATTTCACTAAGCCATGGAAGAGAGATACTGTTCATTAGTTTCAGTTTGCATATGGTTAGTTTCATTCTGTATATGGTCAATTTCACTTAGTGAATGAAATCTCAAATTTTTTACAAAATATTTTAATCTATATTTTCAGATATACTAATTTATCCGCTTCTGATACGAAGAGAGTCGACTGGTCCAGGAGTGATTAGTGAACTGACATTTCATTCTCTTAAAAATTACCCCCACAGTGAGGCCACTCACTTCATTGCCAACAAAGAGTCAGCACTGACAGGAAACAAAGAAAGGGAAGAGAAGAGTAGATGGTTTCCTTAGACAACAGAAGGGGGTAAGGATTTCTGTAGCTATTACAACCGTTTTAGAATCAGACATAGCATATGCATATCTGTGTATTCATATGAATATATACTCACACACAGTTCTTTTTCTAACTAACATAGATACAAATAAACCTGAGTGCATGGAATGAGTCACTCACATGGTTTCTATAAGGTTCAGTGTTTAATACAGAAGCAAAATAGTGTAGTGTGGTGGTTGTCAAACATGAACATGTATCAGATTAATATGCAAGGCTGAGCTGTAGATATGGCTTAATATCAGAGTACTTGAATAACATTTGTGAAGCGCTGGACTCAATTCTCTTGAACATAAAAAAAAGAGAGGGAGGAGGACCTCAAACCTTTAAAACACACAGATTTCTAGACCCTTCCTTCAGCCTTTTGATTCATTAGACTATGTGGTACCTTAGAATTTGCATTTGATGAGGCATGCTCTGCCATTTACTATTTAACTCTACACAAATTACTTAACCTCTCTGTGCTCCACCTGTCATTTCTTTACACCAATAGGTAATGACAATTTTAAATGAGCAAACTGTGTGTGTGTGTGTGTGTGTGTGTGTGTGTGTGTGTGTGTCTGTTTGAGACAGAGTCTCACTATGCAGTTCAGGCTGACCTTGGGCTCACTTTGTAATGCAGGCTGGTCTCGAACTTGCAACAATCTGCCAGCGTCAGCCTCCCAAGTGCTGGGATTACAGGAGTGTGCCACCATGCTTGACTATTAAAGAGGATTTTAAAATATAGAAAGATGGATAGTAAGTCAACCTTATGCCAATGTAGCATTCTTTTATAGAGTGAACAGAATTAATTTAAGTGGGGTCTGTTAATTCCCTGGTTTAGGGCACTGTGGTTATATTAATGCAGCTCAAAGAAGCGTGAGTTTTTTGAAAGCTTCTTTCAGGCTATTGACTCATCTGTTGACTCAACCAAACCTGCTAAGCTCTTTTTACACTAAATTCTGCCAAACCAATTTCCTATTATCCTGTTCTAGTGTAATTTATGTACTTGAGCCTAAAGGCCAAGCTTTGCATTTACTCCCTTTACATTTCATCTGTTGACTTTGGCCCACACTGCTGAGGTCATTTTTAGAATATTGATTCTGTCAACTAGTACATCTTCCTCCAACTTTGGGGACATAGAAGTTTACAAGCCAACCTTCCATGTTTCTATATGAACTGAATAAAATTGTGACACATTACAGGACTCTTGATTAGGATTAGGATTAACATCAGCCTTCTCAAAGACAACCCTGTGGGCAAGGTTAGTTACCTAGTTATGAACACAAGAAACATTACTGCATTCTAGCTGATAGTGATATCTATTGTTACCAAGAGTCTCTGTTTCCAAGAGTCTCTTGACCACTGTGGCATTGCTCATATTTAAATGCTTATTGCTTCTGGGCAAAATGACTGTGCTGTCCCTATATTCTCCTGGGACTAGCTTCCTGCTGGCACTGCTTCTTGTGTCTTACCATCTGTGACAAAATGAGCTTTGACACTAAAGTTCAAGTTGACTTAATTACAGAATTTTCACTTTATAAGCAGTTTCCATCCCTATGCTGGATTATTTTATTAATCATTGCAACGTGCTACTACTGTACATGTGAAGAGATGAATCTCTGGAGAAGTTAAGATGCTTGCTCTGGGTTAGTAAATAAACCTAGAGGGCAACCAGCTGTAGGACACAGCTACACCTTCTTGCAGAAGCATACCACAGAAACTGCCAAATGATTGTTTTTAAATATTTGGGCTACACTCTCACCGTTATTTAACTTACAGATAATATTAACATAAGTCCCTTTTTCTGACTTCTTATTTAATTCTTGACTGGTTAATATACTCACATAGGCAGTGCAATGATTTTTTTAAGATGCACACATATTATTTAGAAAAAAACATTGTTGCTATTCTTTCTCTGATCTTCTTAATCTTCTACAGCCCTCTAACTCACTTTACATTCTTTTGGTTGAGTGAAGAGAAGGAAAATTTTAAAAGTATTACCTTATACATCTTATGGTCTTAGTAGTCTTAACTTGATGTCAATTTATCTGACCTCATTTGCCTCTCTCCTCATCACTAACTCTGTAACAACCATGCAAGTGAAGAGACTGGGGTTCTCAAATACCCTAGTCTCCCTT
This sequence comes from Dolichotis patagonum, assembly GCA_004027295.1. Classification (NCBI taxonomy): domain Eukaryota; kingdom Metazoa; phylum Chordata; class Mammalia; order Rodentia; family Caviidae; genus Dolichotis; species Dolichotis patagonum. The sequence continues at coordinate 1,702 of PVJX010005918.1, read as the reverse complement.
CTCAGGGTCCTAGCGCTCCTTGCCCAAAACCCTTTCCTCCATATATTTGGATTACTCATACCCTCACCTCATAAGCCTCATCTTGAATGTCATCTTCCCAGAGAAGGACTGCTGAAGATTTCTCTAAATGGCTGGAGGTTTAGCTCAGCAGCATAAGTGCTTGCTTGGCAAATGCGTCATCGTGAGTTTGAGTCTGATCCCTGGCACACACAAAAAAGACTTGTCTAAATAATAATCTCCATTCCCTTTCCTAGCTTTATTGTTCTTCACACATTATTTTATATGTATTTATTATAGTCTAACTTCTTTTATTAAATCATGAGTTCCACATGGATAAAGGCTGTTTCTATTTTGTCTATCACTGTATTCTCAGAGTATAAACAAGGACAGGTACAGCTAGGCATGGTGATGCATGCTTATAATTCCAACTATTCAGGAGGGTGAGTTAGGAGGATCATAAGCTTAAGGACAGCCTGGAAAACTTAACAAAACTCTGTCTCAAAATTTAAAGGGCTGGGTATATTGTCAGTCAGAACTCCCTGTGCTCAATCTCCAGTACATACACATACATACATACATACATGCATACATACATACATAACAGGCACAGAGAATGCCCTTAATATGTATTTCTTGAATGAGTAAATGAGTGGAACTACCGTTCCATAATATACTACCTTTTGTTTAAAAATGGTGATACTAGTGATACTTTGTGTTTTTGTTTTGTTTTCTTTATTTTTTTTATAGATAGTGTTTTGAGCAGGGAAGTAATTACTTTCAAGGTATACCACTTCAAACTCCCCTGGCCATATGAGTGGGAATTGGTACATAGAGAAAACCTGCCTTAGATTTTTCCAGGCCAAATAGGCTTCCTTTCACCCATGTTATAACAAATGGGACATCTTATCCCACCCCTCCTACATTGTAGTGAACCACATGGCTTTTGCCCTATGCATTTACTTTTGCTGAGGTATCACTGGCAAGTCATGAGCTCAGAGATTTTGAGACTTGATGTTTGCCTAACATCTCTCTCCTAGGGGCCCTTTCTTGTGGCCTATCTTCCTGCTAACAAGCTTTAAGACAGCCTGAGCTAGCAAGGCTATTTCTATTTAGCCTGCTATCACCCATTTCTTCATGGATAAAATCAGTGTTGGAGATTATGAAAAAGCTCTGTTGTTGAGAAAACTTCCCTATAGTCTTGTTCCTCCATAAAAACTATACTAACAAAATTGCTCTACTAAAATACTAAAGCTGCAATATTGACAGCTTTTCCCTCTTTTCTTTCCTGACTACGCCAATCCTCTCACTGTGAGAACAGAACTAGCCCAGGCAGAGAAGACTAATTGGAATGCTGGTCATTTCCTAGGCTCCCAATCCTCTTCTTCATTTTCCCACTGAGTTTTACTAATCCTTGCTTGTGTCACTAATTTCTTTATTCTTTGTATTCCAACATACTCTTTTGTCAACGTGTGTGACCTCAACTTGAAGGCAGGGACTATGACTATCATCAAGCATGATGTTTGGTATGTAATCAAACCAGAAAGTATTTTTGCCTAGAAACATCTGGCAAAAGACTTTTAAGCCCCTTTGAGTAATATCATTATTTTCTTTAGGCCCTTAAATCCCACAAGACTGGATCAAAAAGTTTTTGCAAAATGTGATGCTAACTCATATTTCATCTTCATCTCAATGACCTAATTTT
>PVJX010005917.1:16191-81662 GCA_004027295.1 Dolichotis patagonum | reverse complement strand
GTGTACTTTGGTTCTTGTTCATGAATTCTCTTCCTACCCCTATATCTTTGAGGTTTTTATGTACTTTGTCTTCCAGTAGTTTTAGTGTTTCTGTTTTAATATTTAGATCTTTGATCCATTTAGATTTTAGTTTAGTGTATGGTGATAGACATGGGTCTAGTTTTAGTCTTCTGCATATGGACAGCCAATTTTTCCAGCACCATTTGTTAAAGAGACTGTCATTCTTCCAGCGAGCATAACAAATCCCACATTAATGAAAACTTTTCATAAAACACAAGTAACCATGGGTCCATTACCAGTCTTTGCCTCCAAGTTAGGTTAAAATGAATGAAGACCCATTTGTTACAATTGCCTAAGCAAGGCACAATAGATCTGATCTTCTCAAACTCTCCAGGGCACCAGAATCATGATAATGTCATGCTAACTCTAGAGTTATACAATAGAACCTGTATTTGTGAAACTAAATTAAAAATTAATTTAAAATTAGCACTCTCGGGCTGGGGATTTAGCTCAGTGGCTTAAGTGCTTGCCTGGTAAGCGCAAGGTCGTGAGTTCAATCCCCAGTACAAAAAAAAAAAAAAAAAATTAGCACTCTCCAAACTACAAGAAATGTTTTCATTTCAAATGATCATTAGGATAAAAGAAATGTGAACAAACAAAACAAAAAGACCCATGAGGGAGACAACTCCACCTACTCCCCTTGAATGCAAAACAATTACTGTGATTTTGATTATTTGGAGACTCATTTCCTTATACTGATATGTAGAGAGCTGGCTAGGGTATTTTCTTCTCTCTTCAATTGGCTCTAAGCATTGCAGATAAGGCTAGCTGAGGTGCTGGTATGTAAATTCTAAAGCCAACAGACAGTCCTGTTTGCTCCAATAGTGTTCTCCTATGAGAACAGCAGGATGTTTAAGCCAGTCAGCTCCAGGAATGTCACTGGGTATGAGCCTCCAGGTAAAGAGGCTGTGACTCCCCAGACACAAGAGTTTGCATATCAGAAACTAAAGTCAGTTGCTACCTTAATTAGATTGTGTGAATGGATCCTTCTGCATATCTTTATCTCTACAATTTACAGAGGTGCCCTTCTCTTACCTGGCCAGCCAGCTCAAGTTACATAATTCCTGCCATCCTGTCACTCATCCCTGAGCCATCCCCCTTATTCACAAGATAATAAATTCTGGGCGAGGCCTGGGATCAAGGCCTTTGTCCACATGTCCTCTCGGGGATTGGATTTAGGACCTGTTGGCTGCCCTTAACTTGAAATATGTCGTTGTGTCTTTACTCTCACCGTGGGTCGCACTGGTGGTGGTATATTGAAATTAACTTGTTGGGATTTCAATAATGTCGCAATGGGATTACAAATATAACTTTTGGATTGTGAGGAAGACTAAAAAGAGGATTACAATACTTAGATGACTAAACTCAATACTTTGGTTTACAATAATCTAGACCATCAGCCGAGAATCAGCTAGTTTTCATTTTCTTATCTGATTTTAAAGTACAATACTGGCCATGACTGAACTTGTTTTTTCCCTCTTATTTCAATTGTAATATGGGAAATTCATGATGTCTCCAAAGCTGATAATGAACAATTTGAAAATTTTTATTTGAGTAGAGTCTCAATATAATTTTTAGGAACACAAGTTATATCTAGTACTATTTTCCCTGCTAAGGAATCAAAATTTCTTCCTACAAATTTAGTTACTGTATGAAAAGTACTGTCTTTCATTATGTTTTCACATTTAATAGTTAGGAATCACAGCCACCTACTTTTTCATAAATGGATCTTTTGAAAAACACTGAAAAACATTTGACTGCATGAAAACAACATTAATCTAGTCTGAAAGATATCAAACATACCATGAACAAGACAAAGGAATAAATTATATCCTTTAACAGGAAATCTGGGTGGAATGCAATAGGTTTAATTGAATAGTGTTCTTAAAGTGAAAAGAGAGAATAATTCTTATGAGTACATTGTTGTAATAATCCAAAAGAAGATTTAATCACTAGACTAAGAGACAGATCAAGCATGCAAGTTCCTTTTTTCCATCAGTAGAGGTTTTAAAGTACTTTAATCATTAACCCTACATTCCCACTGCTTTTTTTTAATGCTCAATCTATTACAAAAATGTAATAATGAAACAAGAGTGGGAAGAGGGAGGAAGAGGATGAGAATAACAATGGAGTTCTCTGGGTTTGTGTTTTTTTTTAAGTGAGATTACTATCAGGGTATACTCTGCTCCACTAGAGTTGGAAAATACTTAAAGTAACCACACCATGCTCCTAGGAGATGACCAACATGGGAGAAAAGTGGTAGGTCAATGGCATAGGGTACAATTCCTATATTTTCTAGGTGCAAAATAGCCAATGCCTTCAAGGTGCCACGGACCTTGAACTAACCAGTACTAGAGCATTTCTGTGTAATGACCTTCAACTCAATAACCATCGGCTGGAATTGATGGAAGCTAAAGCAGGAAAGCATGTGAATGTAGGTAAGGGTGTCAGGTAACCATAGAATAAGTAGCATCCAAAACGTCAATATATTCGAGCAAATCCTCCTCCCTTAACTTCCTCCTGATAAACAATGTATTGGAAGTTCGAATCAAAAGCAACTAAAACAGTGGGGTAGCAGATTGGAAGAATGTGTGCTTAACACCCGGTAATGTCCTCTGGAGCCATTTGAGCCACTCAAACACTGGGAAGTCACAAGCAAAGCTTTCTTGAGGATGGAGCAACTGGCCAGTTCTGAAACACTGAGGGTACCTGACACCATGCATAACTTGGTTTTGCTATTTTACAAAGAATGGAAATAAATTTGCTGAGAAATTTTGCACCACTGAAGGGGGAGGTGTTTCCGAATTTCTCAAATATGTGTCATTGTAATCCCATTTGCCTATGTTTGTTCTAGTTTGCAAAAAGTTCCATATATTCACGATGGCACATAGTTAGGCAGTAAATCTCCATAAGATGTTAGGATGAATACGATTACTAAAAGGAAATATGTTAGAGCCAAACACTTCTCAATGTGTTGTGTTTATTTTTAATCATTTTTGTCTTGAAATTCTCTTCCTTTCAAGATTTTCAGCCTATTAGAGACAATTTAAAAACTCTTGCCCTCATGAAGTCAGGGCAAAGACAAGAGAATTTTTCCTAACTGATTTGAGAACCCATTTGATGCAGCACTTTGGAAACTGAGTCAATATTCTTTACTCCTTTTGAAAATTGTTTTGCTTGGATCTGAAGGACAGATGTGATGTAAGAACTTGTGGGAGGAGAAAGAGAGAAATGTGTCATCATTCTTTCAAACTTTAGTTGAAAAGGATTCATTATTTTTAATATGTACTCATCACACACACAATGATAGTTCAAATGCCATAACTAGAGAATGCAAACCATTGTTAATAAGTGTTGGAGCTCCGCCTTGCCAACTGCATTAATTGTAATTAACTGACAGATGTGACAGCTACTTATTGATAGATTATGTGGTAAAGGCTCCTTCAGTGTTACTATGCATAGCATGGATACTTATTCACAGAATAAATAATTAGCATATTTCAGACCAATCTCAGCTAGTCTTGTATTTTTGCTTGTATCCATAAATACTACCAATGTAGCACAAAGTCCTTGCATGAATTAAGAGTAACTACATGAACAGTAATAATTTGTCTTGCCATTTATATTCATAGAACTTTAAAGTACTACAAGTAAGTCATCTATTTTAAAAACTAATAATATGATGTCTTATTTTTAATATAGAGGTTTTTTATCTCGCACATAAGAAGTATCCAACTTTTATCCACTAAGATGGCTTCAAACAGGGCCCCTCTGCTTATTTCATTGGTTTCTACCCTCGGAAAGGTCGGTTGATGAGAAGAAGCAGGATGACAGTTCTAATTACATGGTTCTAGAATCAAAATGACATGAGTTTAAAACTGTAATGTCACTTATTAGTCATGACCTTCTGAAACTATTCACAAAACTGCTTGCATTTTTGCTTAATAAAATGATAACTACAATACATACCTCAAAGTTTGGATTTCCAGATCAGAGAATAATTTTATGAAGCATTTTGCAGAGTGCTTGACACATAATACTATGTACTTATTGGTACTAAAACAGAATTGATAGAAATAGGCTTCTTGTGTCCATATGGAAATTAAACATGGACAGTATCAGCCTTTAACATAATAGAAAAATGGTGTCAATACAGTGAACAGTCAATACAGAATACAGTTTTCAGTCCTTTCTCAGTCTCTTTTTGCTGATTCTTGAGTTTTGCTTTCCTTCACCAAAGAATTTGGAAACAGTCAATACCTGCACAAACAACCCTCTCACAATTAACATGTTCAATCTTCCTATGAAAAAGACACTGAAAATGAAATGCTAATTTCACCCTATTTTAATAATAAAGATTATGATTTTTTTTCTTCATTTACAAAACCTTAACATGGAATTAAAATATTTCCTGATTGTTAAGCAGTGGGATAGTTAATATTATTGTTAAAGGGTTTTTGCCATTATATACACTGAAGCATCTTCCTATTATTCTAGGAATTTTATTCACAAGGATTTAGGCAAATCAAGACACATTATAGGTTCTTTGCTACTTTTAATTAGAAAACATTCCAAAATTCATAGTTTGCATAGCCCAGTGCTCTCCTGAGGCAGTTTGTTCCGGTCAACACCATCCCTGGGAAGTGGAGCTCATAACAATGCACACTAACAAACTATGAGCGTCAGTGGCCCAGGCCAGCACACGAGCAATCAAGGAATATGTCATTTGCTGAACTGTACAGTTCCCTGAGAAGTGAAGAAGAGTGGGTTTTTAGTACTCTCACCAAGTTCTACTGCACACACCATAGACTGTCAATGCTCTAACCTCCTGAGTGAGGTTAGCAGTGATGTAAATGTAATCAGTTTTCATTGATCGACTGCAAATCTCTTGAATATTGCTTAAATAAGATGATGCACTTCATTTTTCCATAACTCTACTCTTATTTCCATGAAGCCTATATTTTTAAATCCCAATTCTTGCCATGGATTTGGAATTAAAGTTTCTGCTTTGAAGACAAGCCCTGATTCTGAGAGAAAGAGAAGAAAGTGGTTCAGTCCCATTGTATTTCCTATAAAGCATTCTACAGATGACTTAGACGCTGCTAAACAGATGATTCATTTAGTATGAAGACATTATTCTCTGCCACCACTACCTTACTTTTTGTAGAATCAAATCCTGACAGCAATATAAAGCAATGGCTTGTTCATTTCAAAGCCCAGGGAAGAAAAAAAATTACCAACAAATATTTCACTTGAGTTCTGAATTCCAGCTGTGTTATATTCTCTCACATAAAAGCAGGCAGAATTGCTTGTCATCTCAGACAAGCTTGAAAAACAAATCAGAAGGTCATATAGTGCTTTCTCCATAGCTTATCAACAGCCATATCAAGCAGGCTTATTTTTACACTGTAGTTGACTTTCTTGAGATCAAAAAATAATACAACTTAAGGGACCTACTGTTATCTTTGTGAGGTTCCATGGATTCAAATGTGGAAGAATTCAGAGAAATAATTCAGAGCAGATATGATTCATTGCTCATAAAATTTTTGCTATATTTTTCATCTCCCGCAGGAGCATCTCCAAGAGAAGAAATAATGACCATTGTTGCAAATGAAATCTCAAGACAAGCAACACGTGCATTTCATACCAGACATGAATACACTTTTAAGTATTCTGGAATATACATGTGTATGTATTGAGAGTTATCAGCAAAGCTTACAGTTTGGGAACCAGTTGTCACTTCTAGTGTGATGAGGATAATTCAAGAGGTCAGCCATTAACATCTTGGATATCCCGCTGACTAGTAGCAACTAGTCTTCTGTAGGAAAGAATTTTCAGAAAAAAAACAAATCCCAACCTCTTTTGGCTTCACTTCCTGATACTATATATTAGGCACTACCTAAGTAATCTATCACAATGAATCTACAGTGAAAACATCTTGGGTACTAAAACTTGCAACCCATGCCAGAGCTTCTTTACTTTAGAATAACATTAACAACCTTCTCATCACTACACTTTGCCCATAAGTTAATGCTATGAGGCCAAGATATGGAAGTTCTAGCTTTGCTATCTAGAAAACCATGAACTGAATTAATAATCAAAAATCTGTTTCGCCTTGAAGCTATAATCTTTCCTCAGTTGATTCATATAAAGTGAAAATAATAAGGGAGTATTATTTTCACACTAAGAATTCAGGCAAACAATAATTTGATGATGATGAAGAAGAAACATAAGGAAAATATAAATGTTAATCATTACTAAAATGTAAGATAAGTGTGTGCTCTATCGATTGTTTTTAAAACCAAGAAAACATCTTTTTAAGCAGGCTGACACTTTTCACCTCATCAGTGCTCACTGCTCATTAAGACATGCTCAGTTGTTCACTGGAGTTTTCTTTCTTTCCATTCTCTCATCTCCTCTTGCTCAGTACTTCTTCAAATTAGTGCTTCATGTCAAACTAATAGCCATTGTATGTCAGTAGCAGCAATTGCTACCCTTCACTCTCCTGCCATTTCCTACCTTAATTCTTAAATTTTGAACTCAGTCTCTAGTGCGGTAATAAGAGGTGTCCTCCTTGTGGGATTACCGGAGTCAAGATTCCTCCCTCCTCCATATTTGTGAACAAATGTGTACGGGCATGTCTTCTAGATCCAGGCTGCCATTTCTCCATCTCATTGTAATATTAATCAGTTTACTAAAATGGTATTTCTTCATGAAAAGGAACAATAAAGTCATCAGTGTATCTTATTAGAAAGAAGTAGATCAGTATAAAGAGGCAGACCATCAGACCCTGGACACATGCGAAAGTGGAAAGGTTCAAGAGCTCAACAAGTGAGTGCAATGTACTGAAACAGGAAGTCATCACAGACTTTGATACAGGTCCCAGACTTCCTGAGAGCTCTATAAACACTCACAAAGACATGATCAAGTCAAAATGTGACTCCATTCTCTACCACAGTTATTCTTGGGCATTCTAGACTTGCCCTTATCATAGCCCTAAAACATTACTCTACAGTGTGGCATTACAAACACCACTCTCTACAAGAACTGCAGATGACTGAGGGCGTAGGTGCAGTATTAATCTTTTAGAATAGCTAACTCAAAGGTGTGGTTGTACACATCTGTAATCTCAGGACTCCAAAGTCTGAGGCAGGAGGATCACAGTGAGTTCAAGTCCCACCTGGGCTACAAAGTGAGTTCAAGACCAGTCTGAACTGCATAGTAAAATGCTGTCTCAAAAAGAAAAAAAAAAAAAAAAAAAACCCTCAGCATCAAACACCAAACCCAAAGTAAACAACACATCAGAATTACCTACAGTTAACAAAAATACAGTTTTACAAGTTTTGTGTCACACTTAATAAATCAGTATCTATAGGACTGTAGCCTTAAAAGCCTTTTTTCTTACAGTGCTAGGCATAATTTTGATATGCCACATGGATTAAGAGAGATTACAATAACTTTTGAGTGAAAGAATTTTGCTTATATCCTTTTTGACTATTGTCTACAATAGAGACATGTGGACATTACAGAACTCCAGGTTGGGGAGGGTGTGTAGCTTATAATGCAGATGGGATTCCCTGGAATTACGTAGTCCTAGAAGCCTTGGAAAACATGTAAAGGCTCTGCACACATGATGTCCATAAAGACAAATTTGCTTATGTCTCCACGTTTTCAGTTTTTTAACTTCAAAAACTTACTACTACATAGGAATCAAAAGAAAAGATACTTGAAAAAGATGAACTAGCCTCTCTCTCATCTCTAATTTTGCCCTCACATCTTATGAAATATAGCAGTATTGTAAATGCCTTATTTAGTACCTCAAAGTGAAATCCTAAATGCTGCTAGGAGTGCTGAAGATTTTAATTATTAATATAATATTTGCTATTTCCTTCCTGGAAGTTTATTAGGAGTCCATGTCCCACTTCCACAGAAAAAATCGCACCCAACCCCTTTCCAAATCGCTCCTTTATGATACTTCTCTTCTAAACATAACAAAGTAAGCAGTTTACCCAAGGCCTTGAAAGTTTGGGAGATGGATTGCAGCTGTCATTTTGCTGGGGTAGCTGGAAAGTGAACTTTCAACTGTAGTGATGTGTTTGCAAGAACTATAAAATTGGCGATAACACTCATAAACATAGAACATTCGTGCCTGGAAGGATTCTATTCTGTAACAGAATTTTTGTTCTTAGATGGACATTTTGAGAAGAATGGGCCTTATGATGACAGGATAGATTCCTTGGGCAGATTCCTTGGATTCCTTTTTAATTGGAGCCACCTCTTCATTTTTCCTCCAAATTCTGCACGGCACCATTTCAAACTTTAATGTGCTTACGATTACTGTGGACCACATTAACATGCAAATTCTGATTCAATAGGTGTTAGGGTAGGCCTGAGGTCGCAATTCTAACAAAATTCCAGGGCTATTGACTGCACCCCCCTGCAGATCACACTTTTGAGTAGTAAGAACTAAAGAAATGCACAGTTAATGCACAGCAAACTGATACATTCTCTGGAAGTCCAAACCACACTGTGATATCTGAGTGATCCAGTGCTTTTCCCAGTCTTCGGAGAATAACTTGAGAAGTTATTGAACAGTAAAAACAACCACCCAAACAAACCTCACAAAACCCAAACTGGTTTTCAGACAGAGAGATTGACTTTGTTGTTAATTTACCATGATTAAATAAATTCTAGAAACTAGACAGTAGTCTTATGCCATTTAAACATAATTGTAAGTTCAGCTGGATTAAGAGACTTCCAGAGAAGCGAATGGGTTGTGGCGACAGTGTACTCCCCAGTGTGAACAGCTGAATGCACTGTCTGGACGCCGGGCCCAGTTGGAGAAGGCGGGTCACTGGGGTAGAGTTGGGGGATGCATCTCTCCCTGGTGCTCTTCCCTGGTCTTCTGCTTCCCAACTACCATGCGGTGATTGGGTTTGCCCCATCACACCCTTCCATCATGGTATTCCCGCCTTAAAGCCAGCCAGTCTTGAATTGAGACTTGTAAAATAGTGTTCAAATTGAAACTTTACTCCCTTTAAATTACGGGGGTTGGATATTTTGATCTTGCAGTGGGAAAACTGTCTGTAGTGTAAACCTCAAATGGCAATTGAAATATGAATATATTCTAATTTTTTTCTCTGTTTCTGCTGATGACTTTGAAACTACTGAAATAATATTTCAGAATCTTCAAGAAAAATTTCAAGATGCCATCCAAGGTAGCCAAAACAGTGCTCCTGTCTTCTAAATAAAATATTTAGGACTTATAAAGAACCACTCCCATATAGAAGATTGTTCAAGAACATTAGAGCCACTCTGGCAACAAGCAGAACACAGCACATGAGAAACCATGGCACGAGGGCAATGCAGATCTGCAGGCAGCTCGGGTCTGCTGTGACTCCCACTTCCCTCCTCTATAGGCCTGCCTGGGCACTCTCATTCTCGATTCTGAACTCATCCCAGTTTTCCTGACAACCTTAGAGGATGCTTTACTTGATCTTAGCCAAAGATCTGAGAAGCAGTGAGGATATCATTAAAGCTCTTTTTGTGATTATCTGTATTTGTATTTGGGATGGGAAATGCTAACATGAGGCAATTTTTCTGGATAGGCATATTTTCTTCCTGTGGGGAAAGTTTCAGACTGAAGCCTCAGAACTGATCAAAGTTCAGTTAGTGTGTATGCTTGGTCAAAATTTTTGAATCCAAAAGTGTTTTTGTACTAGCAAATAAAACCAAGCCAGATATGTGAGGTATTGTATTGTCACTTCTTTGCATAAAATGAAGTGGTTACGCAGATCACATAGACCCTGCTTTCTTTGCTTTGGTCTTAGAATTGAGTAGGTTTCACATGATCTGACAGAAAAACCTCAGAGAAAGGAGGTCAGAGAGAAAAACCTCAGAGAAAGAAGGTTAGAGAAATGGCTGATCTACTCTTATGAGTAGAATGGGAAGTTTTATACACTGATACATATATATATATATCCAGACCCATCAATCTGAAGCAAATCAGCTAGGCTGTGGGTCAAAAGGCACAGCCAAAGCCTCATTTCTCATAAGCTCCATCTATTCCAAGGATAAAGTTGCCTACACACAAGAGAAGAATCCATGCTAAGAACTAGAAGCAAAAGCTCATAATGCACATAGGTCATTATGTTTTTGCTTTTTTATGTGTGCATCACAGAAATGTAATTTTTATGTCCTGAGAGTTCCCACTACAGTCAAACTATGAGATAAGATATGGAAAATCAAGGTACTCACAAATTATTGAATTTGGTCTATGGATAGCCATCTGTAACACAACCTATTTTTGGCATGCCATGTCTTAATTCTGATTTCTGCCTCTTCTTGCCCTGCTTAAAGGTTGCTATAAACTCTTCCAACATGTCTGATAGCCTGACCCTTGGTGCACATGGTGGCCACAGTCCATGCCATCTACTCAAGCTCTAGATCATTTCCATCTGTCCCAGAATTTCAGTCACACTTTTAGAGACCTCTAGGTAGAGTTCATCAACCCTAACGAACAAAATTATGAGCTCAAACAAGAATTGTTTATTCTCAGAAGAGACGCAGAAACACTTGACCAAATAATAAAAATTCGACAGGATCAAATGAAAGTGGAAGGGTAGGGAAAAAATAGTGTAAGAGTTCTGAATGTTATCTCTGTGTCCTTTCTGCACCACATTCACAGGGTCACGTTCCCCTCTCGACAGCTCAATTTATATTTAAAGCTTCATGCTGGAAAAAAAAAGTGTAGTATCTTCTCTTACAGTATGAGGGATACAATTAGAGAAATATACCAAGGAATCTTTTTACCATAAAAAATAATGAGGTGTCTGAGACAGAAAGAGAGACACTACCACTCTCAACTAAAGCACTAACATGTGACTGAGAATCCTCCTTTTCAAGTACTGTGATTGTTAATTTTTATTAACAACTGGACTGAATTAATAGATATACACCATATTAGTAAAGCATACTTGTGAGTCCGTCTGGGAAGTCCAAGGAGATGCAATCTTGAGAACTAGATTTGATTCTCAGCCCCTTCCTCTGGGTGCTCTTCCCGGGCAGTCTGCCTCCCAGCTCCTGCGAAGCCAGCAGTTTCAGCCACCATGCTCTTCCGTAAGGCTGACGCTGCCTTGAAACCAGCTAATCATGGGCTGAAACTTCTGAAATGTGACTCAAACCAAACTTTGCCTCCTTTAAATTGTATGTTTTTAAATTATTTGTAAAAGCAAAACAAAAAAGGATAGAAACAATACAGAATTTCAAAACAATAGTAGGAAATTAAAATTAGTTAATGTATTATACTTTTTTTTTTATTTTTGGTACCAGGGATCAAACTCATGACCACGCGCTTGCAAGGCAGGTGCTTATGCCACTGAGATAAATCCCCAGCCCCTATATTACACATTGTCATCTTAGAAGTAGTTGCTCAAGTTACAAAATCTGGTCATGAAAAAAAAATGATCGCAGTTATATAGAGCTGACCAAGTGATGGATATATGTATCAAACTAAACGATTTAAACTGCATATTCTATGCTGCTCCTAAACACACACTAACCCTTGGAAGCCCTCTTTCCATATGCCAGAAGCTTTAGCTGGGTCACAAAGGCCCTAGTCTCTCTCTCACTCAAACCATGCAGAAAAGTTTAGTCTAGTTTTGTTTATGAAAACCCAGCATCAAATTTGACCTAAAATACATTAGTCATTATTTTCATAAATATCTACATCAAAAGATAATATAAAATGATAGAATACAGAATTCTAAATAGTTCATTATCCTCTTTCTAAAAAATGTCTATCTGTAAAAACTTGTTGATTGCCTTTTTATGGATACTTATGAGTTGATATTAAATTGTTAAACCATTAGTAGTTAGTGCACTTTAATTTTCAGTTTTTGAAAGTGGGCATGTTTTTCCATAACTCCCTCTATGCAACAACATTCTGCATAGCTACCCTAAATCTTTTCCTACGGGAGTCGGAGAGTCATGCTGTGTTGTGCGTTAACCAATGGCTTTGTGGTGTTATGACCAGTTATCATATTTTATTTTAATCCATCCATCCCAGGTCTTTTAAGTATGGTATCTGCCTCATAATTTGCCAGCTAAATCATGATAGCGCATTTCCTGTTCACCCCTTTTCATCACATTCCATCGACAGAGAGTGCTGCACATTGAAAAGAAATGATTTACTTCAGTTTTTTGTAAAATAACTCTGAGCCTCATGGTGTTGGGTCAGTAGCTAGCAGTTTTCCATTTCAGCTACCACTGATTGACTGGATTGGTTCTTCACAGCGTAAGATGCCTTCCACATTTTCTCAGGTGCCGCTGACTTTACATCAAATAAGAGGAGCCCGGGACTTCCAATTACTCCTGTGACTCTGAAGCAACCTTAAAGTCTGAAGCACCCTGAAGGACATCTTAAAGTCGATGTCGAATACTATGATTTATTTCTCATTTTGAAATGACCACAAAATCCTTCCATTAGATACTAGCCTGTTGCAGCAAGAGAAAAATCTAATTCCTCAGCAGTAATATTAGACTTCTAGGAACAGAAAAATTTCCATTATCATTTTCACCAACTGGGTCCTGAAGAGGCTCCATAACAGTGTCTCTGAAATAGGGGAGCAAAGGTGTAACAAGGTCGTTGCGGCACTTACGGGAACGAGCTGCTTTGACTGCCCCAGATGGATCTGCCTTTCACAATATTTTGTGTGACAGTACCTTTCTTAAGTGTTTAATGATGTGTCCTGCATCCAACAGTAAGGAAAGAAATAGCAAGCGAAGAGTCCCTACTTGGCTCTTTAAGTACAAAACAAGCATCCCAAGATCTACCCAAAGTCCTAAGATTTTAATCTTTTTGAGATCTGTCATAGCTTTTCTTGATCCTATGCTTTGCATTTTCCAGACCTGTTTAAAAGCATTCAAAACCTTACTAAAATGTATTTCCACTTTACATAAAATCTGAATATATATTTATATCCTTGTTTGCATCCATTATGCCACACAGAAGCACTGCCATCGGGGTGTGTCTCAGATCATTGGCCATCGTGAGACCCACCCGGTAAGCTAAGGATCTGGGCACCATACTCAGCACTGAAGAGAGTTACACACCTAATGTCTTTTTCTTCTTAAAATGTTGTGAATGTTATAAACAATACAGACAAATTTGAAGTAAATATAAGCATAACAAAGCATTTTTGTAGGCTAAATTTATATATTGCTTCTAATCTTAAATTTATAATTTTATAATTTTGAACCAAAGTCACACAAGTATTTCTTTCTTATATATGAATGTTGCAACTGATTGAAAATATGTTATGTATTTCCAGAGAGTAGAGAAGTCGAAAAGCTCAGGGTGAGAATTAGATGTAAAAATGCTGGAAAACTTGCCTGACAACTTAATAATTTGTGCACAGGAACAAGCTAACTTTTGAGGACCCATTTTTTTTTCTTTTTAAAACTGTAAGAAAAGCTGGGTATATGGTACACATCTGTAATTCCCCCACTTGGGAAGCTGAGTTAGGAAAATCTCTCTTGAGTTCAAGGCCAGCCTGGGCAATGTAGTAAGTTTGAGGCCAGCCTGGACTACAAAATGAGACCTTAACTCAAAAAACCAAACATGAATGAATAAATAAATAAATAAATAAATAGGTAAATAAAACAAGGATTATATCTGTTCCATAAGTAGTGTGAAGACTGAAAAAGAATGTACATAAGCCAGTTAGCGTAGTGGATTGGAACACATTCCACACTTAATAAAAAACAAAAAATGTACAAAATTCAGTAAGATTCCCAATATCTTCCTGGCATCAAAAATTATTTTATGGACATATACTGAACAGTTACTCTGTTTTAAAAGCTATTCTAATTATGCAAATACTAAACATAATACAAGCTGTCTCCTCCTATTATGTGGACAAATCTATTTATTTAAGGGGCTTTTTGCAGGATAGGGAAAGTGTTGCTACAGATAAAGATAATGAGGAAGAGACGGATGCCTAACTTTCCTTCTCACAACATTCCCTTTTAAATATTGATATTTGGATGGGAAGAAGTAAATAATTTCAGTAGTTCTAGAGACTAAACTGTCTACCAGTGATCTGCCAGGAATTCATCAAATTTGTGAAGTCTTGAGGCAGAATTGAAGACCTTAAAGAAATGAAGCAGGCAGAGGAAGCAGTTTCACCCAGCAGCCCCCAAGTCAGTCTTGTACCCACAGCAGCTAAAAAAATACTCCGCCCCCATTTGGAAGCTTTCTGTGATAACAAGTGCTGTTTCTCTTCCTTTTCTATTGTACCCATTATCTCCTCACTCTTTTTACTTCCATATACATTGTTTTTCTTACTTATTTTTTTGAACTGTCTCTACACTTACAGAAGTGTTGCAAAAATGAAACAGAAACTTCCCAAATACCCTTCATTTTGCTCCTCCAAGTTGATGTCTTAGAAAGTACAAGCATCAAAACTAAGAATTTAACATTAGTCAATACTACTAACTGTGCTGCAGACTTTATTCAGATTCAACTGTTTTTATACTAATACCTTTTTTCTGTTTTGGGATCTAATGACTACTGCATTGTATCGCTTCTTATTTATATTGACACTATATTGCATTTAGTTATCATGTCTGTGGTTTCTTCTCTATAGAAGTTTCTGAGTCTGTGTCATTCATAACTGTGGCACTTTGGAAGAGCATTTGTCAGTTATGTTACAGTATTGCCCTTGGTTGGGATTTGAGTGAAGTTTTTTCATGATGACATTGAGATTATATATTATTAGAAAGGATACCAGAGAGATGATGTGCTCCTCTCAGTGAATCGTATCAAGAGATACAGGATGTCAGTATTCCTACCTGGTGATGTTAGCACTGAGCATTTGGTTAAGGGGGTGTCATTCTGGTTTCCCCACTGTAAGGCTGCCATTACCTCCTAGGGGTCTCCTTTGTTTTATTTCATATTAGAAATTTCTTTTTTTCTCCCATTCTAGAACTCAGCTACTTTCTAGATTGAGGTTCAGTCATGACCTCAAAGAAGTTAAACCCCAGAGCACTGGAGATTTGGAAGGCCCAAGTACCTCAGAGTGAGACAAACAAATTGTAGGTGTTGTCCATCCTTTAACAAACTGAGGCTCAGTCCAGCAAAGCAACAGAGAGAATCCAAACATGGATTTATTCCGGAAGTATCAAACTTTTGGGCTCTGATATCATCATCAAGCTATATTCTCTTCTTCATTCAATTCTGCTTTTCTGTTTAAATTCATTTCATTTACAGGGTTTTTCTACACATAGGATTAAAGACTACTGACCAACAATTCCAGATTTGGATCCTTTCAACTCAGTACCACTCAAGATAAGGGTATTTCCATTTGGGGGGTATCTATAAAACAATTCAGTAAATTATCCCATTTGACTACTTAACCATTACAGGATCCTTGCTGAAACAATTTCTATGGTGACTGGAATGGTCTACTCTACCAGCTGGTTTTTATTTTTCCTTTGCTTGAGTTTTGTGATCTTTCACAATAACTTGCATTACTCTTGCATTACTCTTAACACTTTAACTGGTAATTACATAAAATGAATATATTTTAGTTCATTGGCACAGTTTAGATACACATAATGATCACATCCATCACAGGAAATTTGTACCTGTATATGACATATCTTAGATCCTCTGTTTCCTCCCATACTCCTCCCTTCTCTTTAATCAGTCTTCCCTTCCTTACTGACAAAGCTTTGTTTTCATTTTATCCCTTCTTCTCATTTTTTTCTTTTCTCTTCCTGCTTCACCCCAAAATAAATATATTTTAAATGAAAACAGTATAAAATTCATTATAAAATCTTATCAATGCTTTGAATTTCTCTCTTAATGGATCTCAGAGAATCACGTAAGCTGTTTGATGTTCTCTAAGAAAGTTAGCCTTGGTTAGGATTCCCTATTGATGTATCTTCTCCTGGGAAGTACTAGTGCAGCCACCACTGACAAAGTCCATGAGAGGTGATAGTGAATGTTCAGGACTTGAAGCAGGACCAGCCTAAAGAGCAGAGCTTCCCAACCAGGTCTTCATCCATGATTCTCTGGGGCTTTCTTTCCTCCCCTCCATCCCATATCTTACCCTTATATACACAGTTTCCCCATCTGCTTAACATTCATTTATATGCACAGGCCACATTTTTAATGCTCCTTGTTAAAGAGAGAGTAATATTTACCAAAGAGAAAACCTCATTAGAAATTTGCGAAGCAAGAAAACCTACATAGAAGCTTAGATCAGTTGTGAAAGTCCTTGAGACTGTTACCTAGCTGGAAGGATCATCTTGAAAATAAGTATGTAACCTATATAGACTAAAATAACCCATAGGCAGACAATTTGGAAGGTTCTGGAATACAATATTTCAAGAATCACTGACATAATAATAACTCACTAGAAATTCCTCCATAAACAGAATTACATAAAGAATCATACAAAGCCAAGAAGCCATTAAGAGAAGATTTTAACAAGCACTACCAATGCATAGGAGGAATACTATACCTTCACCTACGTATCCAGTGGTTTTTATTAAATCAAAACCAGGATGGTAACAATCCTAGACCTAGATATTTCAGTTTAAATTATATCTCCAACTGAAAAAAACTAGATCATTCCTAAAGTCAGCCAGAGTTGCTAAAACATGTTATAAATTTGAATAATGCATGGACAAAAAGTCTGGATAATTCAGACTTAAAAACATAAACAGCATTGACTCTTAGACTTCTAGTCACCATTTGCTTCTCCCTCCAAAAATCTCTAACCTAACACTCTCACATTTTATACCCTATATTCATTCACTCGTTGTTAGTAGTTTTGTGTGATAAACTATAATCTGTGCTCTAGGATCTGTTTTATGTTTTCTATTATGCACATATATTTTGATCAATGAAAAATACACCCTTGATGCTCAGAGATCAAATATGTCTGTGTTATAGTTCAGTCAAATTTCCCTGGCTAATTCCATAATTACTTAAATATAATTAACTATTACTTTAAATAACTTTAATTAAACTACCATAATTAGCTAAAAGGGCACCATGATTTTTTAAAGGTTTCATAACAAATCTTTTGTTCTTGCAGCTATCTCTTTGGATGCAGCAGACTCACATTACTTTGAACTCTTTTTCAGGAGAGAAATAGAACTAAGTTAATCACCATCATAAAGCAACATTGAATTAACTTCCTTTTCATTACTCTAATTATCTAGACATTAAGTTGCAAGTCATTTCTAGAATACTGAGTTTATTGACTTTTATGAACTTACATAAAACTCACATAGTAAATAAAATTCCAAATGCAGAGGACAAGCACAAAGCTATGTTCTTACATAGGCGTTTAGTGGTAATAATTCTGAGGTTTTCTCTGTTAAGTAGACAAGAAGAGGCAGAAGATGTCCTAGAAACAACCACATTCTTCTTATCCCAGAGATATGAGTGATGTTCTACAGTATGGGTTTAGAAAAGAGATAATTCTAGATTTACATCCTGGTTCTTTTTTGAGTTCACATTGAAATTGCATAAGGCCTTTTAGCTTTAATTTTCTCTAACTTTCTTTCTTTAAAATAAGAACGAAGGGCCTCGGATTTAGCTCAGTGGCATAAGTGCCTGCCTTGCAAGTGCGTGGTCGTGAGTTCGATTCCCCAGTACAAAAAAAGAACGATCATTATTTTCAAAATGTGAGGACTCAGATAAAATTTGCCAAGTATCCAGAACTCAGACACCCAAAAACTGGAAATGTCATCTGCCTTATTCTCTGTTCTCTCAAATACCAGTTTATGATTCAGAATAGCTTCTCATCCTTGGGACAAAATACCTGACACATGTAATTTACAGGAGGAGAAGCAGGTTCCAGTTTTTGCCTGGTCAGCACAACTGAGGCACCTACACAGAAGAGCTGCTCATGTCATGGTGTCCAGGAAGCAGAGAGTGCAGGGAGGAGCTGTACCCTTCCAGGTCCCCACATACACCCACCTCTTCTGACCAGGCCCTACTTCCTAACATCACTGTTAGCTATGACACCCCGTAATCCAATGGCCATTTATGAGGCTTTGGAGAGACATTCAGATATAAACCAGAACATTCCATCCTTTGATCCCAAAAGGCTCATGCATATCTCCTTATGGAAAATGCGTTTGGCCCATCTCTAGGAGTTGCCAAAGTCTTAAAATTTCCACCATTGCTAAAAAGGCTAAAGTCTCCTCTGAGATGATGCAAATTCATAGCTAGGAGCTCCTCTAAATATCAAAAAGAAGTTAACACTTCTAATACACTGTAGTGCATGATAAACAAGATCCAAATCAATGGGACCACAGTAAGACCAACTCCAGCAGCCCTGGCTTTGCTCACCCCTCGCGGCTCCTCTCTTCTGCTGTGTGGACGCCATTTCACACATACCCTGAAGCCATTTTCCTTATTGTCCTGATTCCAAATATGTGGTTTCTTTTTAGTGCAATCTTTTCAGAAACAAACTCTTCTCTGATCCAAATTTAAAGGTCCCAAATTTACAGGAGCTTCCTTTCTGATGAACTCAAAACTTTTAAAATCATTCAGCCTTGCCATTTGTTCTTGGTTTTCAAGGAAGAACTGGCTAGAATTCCCCAGTAGTACACATGCCACAGTCACAGTATTAGAATGCCTTGAAATCTCTTTCAGGCCAAGAGTTCAAAGGAACAAGGAAGAAGGGAAAGTGTGGGCGATGAATAAAAAAAGAGAGAAAAAAGAATTAAGATATATTATATACATTGCCAACTCCCCACAACAATTGTAATCATAATGTACTGCAAACATGTGCCAAAAAGGAAGAAAAGAACTCTCCACCAGATTAGTTCACACCATCCTTAATCTCAGTCTCTTGTAAAGTCTCAGACATGAGAAAAATGTAGACAGATTTTCTGCCAGAGCATGGTACACATGGCTTGGAGTCCAACTGTCAATGAAGTCCTTTTTCCCAAACTTCTGAGCCTGGTCCTTCCCACCTGCTTTTATTATCAGTTTTGGTTTCTGAACCCTGACGGAAATCTCTCAACAAGCTCAGTTGACAGCATTATAGGGCTGCTTCTCTATCCAGTATCTCCAAACTACTCCTGCAAACTACTCCTGCAAAGTTCTAAAGACTTCTGAACCTGCAACAATCCTGCTTCTCTGATTCCAAAGTCTGTCTGAATCACTTTCTAATTGCTGGGATACAATACCTGATACCCACAACTTAAAGGAAGAGAGGTTTACAATCATGGTCAGTGTTATGGTTTATAAATTGTGTCAACTTGAGAAGGTCAGAAGTTTAACTAAGTGACCCAGCAGGGGCCAGGGTCCCTAGTTTGTAACATCCTCAGCCTGCACAACAGAGGGAGCCCAGAGGCTGGCTACTCCCCTGGCCCCAGCGGAGTAGCCAGCATACAATGAAAAGCAAATGAGGAGGGACAGATTGGTGCTTCTTTGGAGGAGCTCCAGTCTATGCCTACAGCTTGGACGTAGTCCCCTGGCTTCTAGCACAGACTGTCCAACTTCTGCCTGGGACTCCAGCCATTGTCATACTCTTCAGTGTTCTGTCACAGATCCTTCAGTGTTCCGTTGTAGACCCATCGGCCTCCTGATGCGGACTTGCACGGGACACTGCAGTGAGCTCCAGCCCTGGGCTGGACATTTCGGCCTCCAATGTGCAGACACCCTCTGCACACTTCCTCATCCGACTGCAGCTGACCATCGTAAACCAACCTTGTCATTTCTTATACATTTGTATATCTCACGTTACATCTGTTTCTCTAGTAAACCCTGACTGATAGTCAGCTGCCTCTAAGGAAGGGCAGCATGGCAGAGGGACATAGCAGAGGAGAAAATCCTCACGTTATGGCTCCAGGAAGCCGAGAGTAAAGGAAGGGATATTTACCCTTCTTGCTTATGCTCCCACGATGAACCTCTTCGGATCCTAACATCACACTTGGCTAAAATGTCCCCATAATCACCTTTCTAAATCCCCACCTCTATGTGCATGAGGTCTGTGGGAGACACCCAGATAAAAATCATAACAGCTTCTAAAATAGGTGAAGGAAAATCAGAGATGACCAAAAGATCCCAAATAAATTAATACACAGAAAACTATTCTCAAAAAAAAAAAAAAAAAAAAACTATTCTCACGGGGAAAAGGGCAACCATCAATTACCCCATTTTCTACCATTTATCACCACATTTTTCTGTAACAGTCTCTGAAGCACTGATTCTTCTTGGTCCAAGGCCCATGGACCACAGTAAACTCAAGAGTTCTGTAGATATGTACCAGTTGTACGTAAAATTATGAAATTGCAGGTTGAATGTGAGCTTGCAGTCTTGGGTGCACATCATTTTTCTGTGAAGGCTATAGATTTCAACAGATTCTCACAGATCCATGCTCACTGATCTAGAAGACAAAGTTTGAGTAATGTAACAAAAAAACCCCTCCCGGACGTTACACTGCTGAACTTCTCAGGCTTTCTCCTCCAGAGAGCACATTTGTGTTTCTCTTCTGATCACACAATTCCCTTTATGTGTGGGACTCTCTCCTTGTCAGCTGTCCCTAGATTCTCACTGATTAAGACTCATATGAAGAGTCACCTTTTCCCAGGAGCCTTCTCTGACATAATTATCAGCCCCATTTTAAAAATCTGGAGTCCCTCCACTGAGCTACCACAATGAAGATATGAGCAAGTCCCATATATATCTGCTTACAGTGGTCCTGCATATGTCTCCATCATTGCTCTACTAACTCTCATTATTCCTGCCTGCTTACAGTTCTTGACAAAATCACTTAGGCAGAAGCCAGGTGATTTTCTTACATAGTAGAGTGCTGATATATAAAAGCCAATCAATATGTATTAAATAAATGAATGATAATATGTCATCGTGATTAAGAGCACTTACCTTCAGCCATATTGCAGCTGCCCATTCCAGTTGCATTAATAGGCTTTAGAGGAATCTCCTTTTCAGGCTCTATTTCATCTTCAGCAAGAGAAGTCATGCAACCTAGCCGATCAGAGCATCAGCAAGATAATACATGCAAAGCCTGTAAAGTTTTTAGTAGATTCACAAAAATAGTGGGAATGTGGAAGTGTATGTGCACATTTACGTTTGTATAACTTCATACTCTGTCAACATGTCAATTATTATTAGAAAACATACTTTTTTGTTATATCACAGAATACACTGCTATTTCTCCAAGATATTTAAGAAGAAATCTGTATTATCTTGTGTCATGGACAAGATCCAGAATAGAACAAGAAAAACCTGGGGATTTTAGGTTTCTGTCATGAAAATACTACTGTACTTTCTAGCTAAGAATCTAAACAAGTGGATAAACTTTTTGAACTGTAGTTTCCTCAGTTAAATACTAATGTTTCCTAATATAACACCATTGAGCATCTATTCTGGCATTTGTCCCTTGCAGGCAAACTGTGAGTTTGATTCTAGACACACACACACACACACACACACACACACGTCTTTTCTTGAACTCAATTTTGGGCCTGCTGAGAGCCTCACTGAGCTATAACATTGTGGTATCCACAGGTATCACCTCCCTTTTGGGGCAAAGAGATGAGAGTGGCCAGGCCTAGATCCAAGGCCCTAAATTACTGATTCTGTCACTATTTTATCACTCTTATTCTATCAAGGGTATTAGGTGACGATGAAAGTGTTTAAATGAATAATTATGGAAGAGGATTCAATGAATTAATTTAAGGATACAAAGGACAGGAAAGTCTGTAATTCTTTTCTTGTACTCTCATGATTTCTCTCATGCAATGATAATAAAGAACATTATAGCTCTTGAATCAGTCCAACAACACTTCAGGGCATTTTTACAATTCTTTCTCCATGCTTCCAGAGTTTTTGATTTCTCAATTCCAAAACAACTTTTCATAAGACTTTTGACACATTTTTCCATTTCAGGTTTTAACTAGTGAATATTAATCCTAAACTTATAAAATATAAGAGTACAGTCCCTTGATTATTATAATTTGCCCCTGAAAAATGTCCTGCAACAATATGTTAAGGACCCTGTCGTCATCCGGTATATCTTCACTCCTTAGTGTCAGCTGCCTTGCCTGAGATGAGAGTGTGAATGGAGACCCCAAACTAACTGCTTGTATTTTTAATCTTTTCTAGGCCTCTGTCCTGCATCTGCTTTCTGAGACCAGTGAAATGGGTTGGGCAACTGCAAGTGCCCCCTCATTTATTCTTTGAAAACATACAGATGTTGGCACAGGAGATGGAATACCAAGAAAAGCAAAATTTTCTGATAAGTAACTTACAATCTAGCTGGGAAGACAGATGTTAATCAAACTATCACATTAATAAGTCTGTAGTAATGCAATGTCATTTTGTCTATGAAAAAGGGAGAAGTGCGTATTTGAGATAATATGGAAACGTTCAGCCTCAGTTGATGTTAAGAAACAGAATAAGGGAAAGAGAAATCAATAGTACTACCTTCCTGTTATGATTAATTTATGTCAGTCTAGCCAGGTTATGGTGCTCAGTTAACCAAACACTAATCTGGGGGTTGGTGTGAATGTATTTTTTAGAGCAATAAACATTTACAGTCAATGGCTTTAAGTAAAGTAGCTAACCCTCCATAATATGGGTAACGCTCATCCAATCAGTTGAAAATCTTAAGCAAAAAGACTGAAGTTTTCCAAAGAAGGACTTTTGCCTCCAAACTTAACAACACAGAATTCCTACTTGAGTTGCCAGCCTGTTGGCATTGGCATTTAAGTATCAGTCCCATAACTTCAATATCAACTCTTACTTGAACTTCTAGCTCAGTGGCTTGCTCTAAGATATTGAAGGTGCCAATTTCTACAATTACATGAGCCAATTGTAGAATATGGTTATATTTCTCTAGGGAACTATAATACATTTTGTATACACCAAAATGCATGCACATACCCACCTGGATAGCCACACACATGTGTACACATAAACAGTCCATGGTACAAACCAAAAATCCAAAACCTAAACTTCAAAATTCAAAAATTAATTTTGGTTCTTTTCAGTACTGGATACTGAACAAACATGGGAAAACAGCTTTTTAGTATACTGAGTCAAAAATTGCTATTTTTCTCACAGATTTAGCTGAAGCCCTAAAGCAAAGAACAAAGGTTCTGAAGTATTCCAAACAGATGTGCCAAAACACCTAGATGCAATTTGCTAAAAGCTGGCTCAAAGCTACAAGTTATACTCATTCTCTAGCTTCAGGAAATAGAAGAGCAAAGACTGTTTCACCAACAATACTTCACTACAGAGTTGTAGAAGTAATGTATGCTGGAAATGTTCTCCCACCTCTACTGCTAACTCAAGCTAAACTGAAGGGCTTTGTGAAAACTGTCCAGAGCGGCCATGTAATGCTATTATTTAAAAGTCAAGCAGCGAAAGTCCAAAGGTGAGCAGGTAGTGATAGGAAATTGAAGAAAAGGAAGATGCCATGAAGGTGACCTGAACTTCCAGAATTCACTGGGTCAGGGAGCCAAATATACGTTATGGGTTGTATGAGTACTATTGAGCGGGGCCAAGAATCCATCACCATAAATGATTCTGGCTAAGAAATCAACTTTCCAGTGTGAAGATTTTACAGAAGGAAGTAAAGTGTGAAGAAAGTGAGTCAGGAAACAATGAAGTATTACAAGTTCCCCTAAGGTTTCAATCCCCTAAGGATTCCCACTTACCCCTAAATTTGCAGTAGTTTATACTCACTATATGAGGAACCCAGAGTAGAAACTATCTCTGTGACATCATCTCGCAGAGGGGACCTATGTCAGACAACACGATGCCATCAGATGAGTACGTCTTTTATCATTTCTTCCAGTTCCTGCACCCCCTCCTCTCTGATCCCGAAGGACTCAGACACAGCCGAGTAGGAGAGATTAGGACAGAGACGTGAGTCCTACTCCCACAGCAAGGCTTCTGAGCTTGGGAGGACAAAGAACTTCAGACAAATTGGACTGTACTTTTTTATATCCATGAAACACTGCTAAGAATTTACAGATCTGCCATATACTAAAAAAAATTCCCACAATTCTACCCTAAAATAGTTTTGTTCTCTTTGTGTCAAACTTCACTCTGCAAAAGTGTAGCTTCCTTTGGTATTTTTTTCTACTAAGCCTATGTCCCAAATTATCACCTTAAGTTTTCTAGACCAAATTATTTTGTTATAATTCTATCTTACTCTAATATAACATAATTTTAAAAACACATTTAAATAAAATATAGTGCCATTTTGAAGCAGAGATATAAAATGATTTTTCTGCATGCTAATAATTATGTTTGAATATCTAGGGCCAGTTAAAAAAAAAGGGAGAAGGTATAATTCATGTTTTAAAATCAGGAAACAAAACTGTAAAAATAACCATTTAATAAAATGTTACAAACAAACACATTGTACTGTTGTAGTAAATAAAAACACTTGGACTCTTTCTTGGCAGAATCAGACTTCAGAAAAATGCATATAGCTACATGTCCACACAAATCAATAGGTGCTCGTATTATTTATGCAATAACAGTATAGATAGATAGATAGATAGATAGATAGATAGATAGATAGATAACCAGTCCTCTTTCAGGGCACTGTTTTGAACTGACAGATTCAAAGTTCTGAAAATATGACATTTAAATAATGGTATAATGAGTATGAACTGTGAGTTTAGGAGTAATCAGCAACCCTTTCAATTAAAATATGACAACAATAATTACTAATTTGTGTAGTCCTTTAAATGTTTCCATTTGAAAAGCATTGGACAATGAAGCAGATAATCTAATAATCATGGCTTTTCTATTATAGTTAGGGTACTTTATAGAAGCTATTTAATCTTCCTCGGTTATTATTTCACTCATCTATATAGTGAATGATAAGATGAGACAAACCTTAAATTATGCCTAAATATATATTTGACAGTGCTTCCATAAGTCAATTCTATACTTCAGTCCTTCCCTTCTTAAAGCTACAATTTATCTTAACTTTCCATCCCTGTTTCTGTGGCAAAGGATGTTATATGGCAGAAACAGGAAGCCAAGAGGCAAAGAATGGAAATCGAATCTCAACATCACCTATCCTAATGGTGCTGATTTGTTCCTTTTCCAGTTTTCAGTTTACCTCCTATGGGGGAACCCCGAGAAAATGAACTTGCTTAGTTTTTCTCCTTCAGCTTGCTAGAACAGAAGTGCCAGAAAGTCACTTTCAGGTGGAGTGTATCTCCCTGAAGCACTACAGACATCCTGGGCAGCTTGCCTCCAGCGGACCCACGCAAGGCTCTGAGGATACGAAATGCAAAGTTGTCCTAGAAGGGCAAGTAGGAAATGAAATGCAACCAGACCCATGAAGAAAAGGTTTAAACAGCTAGACTCCATTGAATCTATGGATTTCTGCACATCAAGTAGCAGTAAGAAAGAAATCAGAATATAAGCCTTAGCCTAAAAGAGGATGGTAGACAATTTAACCTAGAAGAAAATATCCAGGAGAAACAGAGAAACATGAGCATGCTGGGAAAGGACACGTCACAGCTGGCGATTTGGCTCAGTGACACAAGCGTCTGCCTGGCAAGCACAAAGTCGTGAGTCTGAGCCCCAAAAATCTTCAAATGATCGATAAACATGAAAAGATGTTCAAACTCATGAGAAGTCATAAATATATTTTTAAAACTGAACTGAGTTGCCATTTCAAATCCATCTCAAATCAGCAAATGTTGAGAAGGTTATGGAGCAATAGCAACTCATAGAAACTATTGGAATAAAAACTAGGGAGATCATTCTGAAAAGTCAGTTGATAGTATCTAATGAATTTAAATATGCACAGGTTGTATTTACCCAAGTAATTCACTGGGATGGATATGGGGACCAAAATCATGAAAGCAGAAAAGTTCTGAAATTTGAGGGAAACAAGAAGGGCATCACCTTTGCAGTTCCTGGGAAGACATGCTGAATGAAATAAAATATTCAGTGTGGCCCAGGGTGCTCTTTAATCTGGCTGCAAGCTTTATTTCCCACTCAAATACTACTCCACAGGCACTAAGGGTCACCGAACACTGATGCTAGGAGGAGCACAGCTTTGGGAGTTCAAACTTGGGACAGAGAAACTGCTGAATGACCAGACAGTGAAGAGTGACCGGATCCAGCATGCACTGGGAAAGCGGCTCAGGACAGAAGGGATTGTACTGTCTCTATATAATGTGGCCAGAGTTGACACTTGATGACAGGGTAGGGAAAGGACAAAGGGACAAGTGACCAGCAGCAAACCACAAGCAAACAGATCACAGTACAAGAAGGTGAGTGATGAGTCTGTGCCTGTGAAAAGTTTGTCCAGTGTAGCTCATATCACTGGAGAAAATTCACTGGTAAATATTAAGAAGAGGAATTCTGTGGTTTTAAGAGACTTCAGTAATCCGCCTGTTGCTGACTTTTACTTTCTTTTAATAAAGCTTTTCTCTTACTAAAGTGCTTCCCTCTTGTCAACAGGCATTTGTGACAAGACTTATGTACGTAATAATGTTTGCCTCATTATTACTTACTTGTTTTTCACTATCTACACAGCTCCTAAGAGGATAATCCACAGGGAAAAATACGACACTTTTGAATAAATGGCACAATGAAAGAAATATAGTCCTATAGGGAACCCACTTCCAAACATACTTCTCAGATGAATCAAGCTCTGTTGCTGTGATTTAATGATGTCCGTCATGAAAATCTATGGCCAAAAGGAATTCAAAACTAGTAAAAGATTTCTTTTTACAAATTATTTCTTATTAATATATAACAGTATATTGTTGAGAAGAGTCAATCATGTTCTTTTTCTCTTTTAAAACAAAAAAGCATGCACTGCATATGAATATGGCATTTTTAAGTTAGGTCAAGTATATTAACAGCCTTTTAAGAATAATTCTATACTGCTCATCAGGTAGAATAATACAAGTAACTCAAATAGTTTTTTGTTTTTTTCTCTCTTTATAATACCTAAAACTTAAAGAGTATCTGGCATGTTTTTCCCCAAAGGTATCATAAGGAACCATTTATCTCATTTACTAAATTCTAATTGCTAATTTCTATACAATACTAAAGGTAAAATTGATTTTCTTCTCAAGTGTACCATTGAGAAATACTCGTTACCAAATTTTGTGATATTTTAAAAATTATATTCACTCTAAGTAATAACTTGTCTCACTAAAGCAATACTGTTGAACACTGCTTTTCAACTCTCTAGTACTGTGTTTTCTGTTTTACTCTTTCCCTGTAACAGTAACTCCTGGACCTGGAAAATACCTCCAGGGTAGCACCTAGAATCTGCTGCGGTTCCAATGTGATTATGCTGCTCACGTGTTCCTTTGTCTTTTCTTTCCCCACTCCTCACTCTCAGATGGTATTTGTTATGTCTTCTTGGTAAACAAATAATAGATGACAGATTTCTTGTTGTTGTTTGTTTTGTTTTGTTTTGTTTTGTTTTGTTTGTGAGACAGGCTCTCAGTATGAAGTCCAGGCTGCCCTTGAACTCACTAAGTAGCCATCTGGCCTCAAACTCACAGCAGTGCCCTTGCGTCAGCCTCCCCAGTGCTGGGATTACAGGCATGCATTACCACACAGGGCTTGATGATAGAATGCTGAATGGGCCATCTTCAGAAAGTGTTCTTCTTCAATGACATGTAAAATTCCAGAACTAAGAAAATATCAGTTCTTCTAGGTATAGCAGCATTTAAGTTTTTGAAACTTTGAATATTTCATCCAAATCTACCTCACAAATGATTGAGCTAAGGAGCATATCTTGGAATTCATTCATTATGCATATAATTTATGCATAATTAGTGACATGACTACTGTTAACGCCATAAAACACACAAAGTGCTAGTACTACTATGGAAAACACACAAAACATGGGTTGAATTTTTAACATTTTGCTCTATTACCTTCTGAACCTACCACCAGCTTGTGTCTGCTGCTATTAAAGAGGGAAAAAAACACATGCCTCATGTAAACACAGTAGCTCCTATTCTGTTTTCTCTGCTTATTGTCTCTTAAGTAGCCACTTTAGAAAAACCATGGAATGACTCATGCATACAGATATTTTCCTTCAAAATCAAACTCTCTGGAGACACTGAGTAAAATGAAAGCATCAGTATTAGCATCACATCTAAATGCATTAGAAGAGTTCATCATAAAGTAAATCAGCAACACCATGATTCCCTTTCAAAGCTGCTAAACAATCCTATGAAAAAACGGCTATCATTTAAACTGCCTTTCATTTGTCACCATGAAATCTGACCCATCAGTATCATTTCGATTAGAAAATGTTGCTTACACTGTGAGAGTTCACATCTTTAGACGCGAAAGTCACTACCTAAGTAAAATTTAACTATTCCTACACCTATTTTCCTCAGGGGGAAAAAATACTTTCATGAATACCTAAAGGGAATTATTTTATATTTCTGTTCTTATATACTTTCCAGGTGAAATAAAAACAAAAGTTTGCAATATCAGCACTAGGTAAAGAACATTCCCCTGAAGATGTAGCTCAGTGGTAGCCCACTTGCCTCAAATGCATGACAACCTGGGTTCAATCCCCAGTACCATAAATGAAACAAAAAACAACATTAACATTTAACTCTTTAGATTTTTTACTTACTAAAGACTGAGTAACTGTTATATCAAAATAATACATAAACATGACTTAAAAAAATTTTTTGGATCAACACATTCTATGCCATCTGTGTTTTTCCAAAAAGAACTTTCTTAGTCCATTTTCTGCTATTCATAACACAATATCACAGATTGGATGAGTTACACAGAGAAGGAAAGGGAAGCGGAAGGTGGGAAGGGCGGAGGAGAGGGAAGGAAAAGGGAAGGAAGAGAAAGGAGATGGCTTTCCTTTAGCTCACTGTTCTGTTCCCAGGTCAGGGAGTCTGCTGCATCTAATGAAGGTCTTTCTGCTGGCAGTATCCCAGGAAGGCACAGAGAAACAGGGGGCAAGAGACAGAAAATGCAAAAGATCTAGCCAACCTGGCTTCTGTAGTAGACTCAATCTGAAGATAATCCATCTATGAAGGTAAATGCCTGGCCATCTCCTACAGATGTTACCTGGTACAACCTCTTTTTTTCCTAAGAGACAAAATTTCTCTGTGTGTCTGACTCCAGCTCCAGGCACAAGTGACCCGCCTGCCTCACTTTCCTGAGTGGGAGGGGCTCTAGGCATGTACCACCTCACCCAGCTACCCTCACCCCTTCATTCTTCATAATGGAATTTAAATTTCAACATGGGTTTGGGTGGGGCAAACCATGCTTATGCCATAGCAAGAGCTTTCACTAGAACTTTTTGTTTTGTGTAGAAAATAATTTTTAATTTCTCATGGAGAAGAAGTGTGCCGATTCTTATTTCACACTCTACCTTGGAGCCATGGGCCCATCATGAAGAGGACTATGACAGCAGCTTCCATTTCCTACAGTTCTGTTTAGCTTCTTTCCTCTTGCATTCCTGAAGTCTCCTCTAGGATAGAGAAGCTGTAATTTCTCTCTTTTTAAATATAATTCATGTCCCTGATTGAATATATTTAGGATCAGGACAAAACACTCAGATGCTGTGTCTTGCTTACAGGAGCCAGCCGCTGCTCTCAAGAGGAAGTTTAAAGCAGCTTCATAATGCTATGAATTAATTCTAGCACACTGTCAAGAAGAAACAAATAATTAAGTACCAACTGAAGCAAAGCAAATACTCCAATTTCAATACAGCACATAAAACACCACAACTTGTCAGGTAACCTAGCATGTTGGAATTCTTCCAATACAACTGACAGTAGCAGCCCCAATTCTCAAGGTAATCTGGAAATTTTATCATGTATTGAAATGCAATTCCTTTTAAATGTTGAATCCTGCACAGTTTAACAGCAGTTATTTCACAGCCTCATACATATTCTCATTTATTCTGCTGTCAGAAGCAAACTAGAGCTAGAAGGACCAAAGAAACCCGTTTTGTATTCCTTTCCCCTTCAGAAAGAACCTTAACTAAAACTACTTAATATTCATTAGTAGCTAAAATTTGAAGAACAAACAACATTATAATTCTAGTGACTTATATGAAAATTTCAGCTAAAGATCTTATGATAAATTCCCTCATTGACCAAAAACAAGCAAACTTAATGAATAGAAACAGTATGTCTTGAATTGCAGTTGTCCCCAGTGCGTGAGACAATATTTATACATAGTAGTCATTTGTTGAAAGAGTGAATCAATGAATGAATGAATGAATTGTAGAGAGCGGCATGATAGCCTCACTGCTGCCGCCCCATCCCGCCCTCCTGTGGGCATTTAGTGCGTCTGCCTACATTGCCCATGATCCTCTCTGCCTGGCCAGACATGACTGCGACCTATCCGGTCTCTTCACAACGTCTCTGCCTGATGACATACTTCCACCGTCGCCCATAGTTACCCCCACCAGAAAGTTGAGCCCGCCCAACTGTTGCTTAGATACTCCCACCAAAAGGGTTAGTACCACCCATAAGTGCCTAGTTACCCGACTACGTTACATGAATCCGACTCCCTCATTTCTGCCCTCCATATAAGCCATGTTCACTTTCTCAATAAACGAGACTTGATTGGAATTGCTTGACTTGTCTCAGTCTCTCTTTCCTCTTGTCCCTTCTCATCCCGTCCCCGTTCCCCTTCCAGGTTAGACCCACGGACTGATCCGCGGGCCGGATCAATGAATGAATATGTTTGAATCTACCTTGACCTCAACTCTACAACAAATTTGCCATACTTTTACAAAGCCTGGAAACAAAATAAACCAAATGAACCCTCCTTCTGATGCATATGTTCAGCAACAAGGTCCCCCAGATAATCTTTTTCCTTCTCTGCCATCTCTGTTTGCCTCTAATTCAATTTTTAGGGTTGGCCTAAATGCACTTGAGTGAATATACATGCCTTACTAGTTAGAGAAATGCTAGCCACTGTACCTAATAAAACCAAAAATTTCCAAGACCCAATATAATCAAATTTCTTTCCTGCTCACCTAATACTGAGCAGGAGAACAGTAGAAACCCTTCAATGAGATAATGGAAACCCAGGATTACATAAATTCTGCCATGTATACTACAAGGCTTATAAAGTCACTCTGGAAGTTTTCTCCATGACAGCAAGCTAGAGGAAAGAACGAACCTGGGGAAGAGCAAGCGAGAAGGCTTTTGTGAGTCAGACCTGAGCATGAGCACTGCTTCTTACCATATTCCATCTGTGGAAACCCAGTCATCTAATTAATCTAATTAAAAGGGGGTCCTCAAAAATGTAGTCTACAACTGAGTAGCCGGTTCCCACCAACAGTTCTGTGACAGGTACGGAGATGGGTTCTGGAGATGGCATCCAGATTCTGCTTAGTAGTTCAGTGTCTCTGTCACATTTTCCCCATGTGAGACCTGAGATATGAGGACACCTGGCACCAGGGCTGTCCCTTGATGTGGCCCATCTCAGGCTACCTATTACCTTTGAGATGCATGTTGACCAAAAACTATGGAGACTCAAGATGACTGAAGATTACTGACATTTTTAATTTGCTAATTCTCAAAAAAAATGTTATTTGTGATATCATCAAGAAGCCACCTTTTAGTGCCACAATTAGAAGTGAGACTTCTCTATGTGACCTCTTTACACGGTCTCTCTCCTATAACTCCTCCCTGTCACTTCACACAACACTCATCACTAACCACCTCGGCAGTATCTCCTATGCACTCCCCTGAATTACATGTATGTCCTCGAAGAGTATTTGTCTCTCACAAATTTCAACAGCAAATATTCTACACATGAACTCTAGAATTATGTGATTTAATTTAACAGTGATTTGCTTAAGTATAATTAAGAAAGCCAAGATTGGAAAGACAAAAAACAGCGTGTTAACAGGCTGACATCATGTTGTGCATAGCAACCTGATCCAATTTAACTTTTGATCAATAGTACTGCTTGGGAATAAAGAGAAAGTAGACTGAGCATATCAACTAAAAAGTGATCTGAAACAACAGGAGCCTCTTTAGATGAACCTTTACTCCATCAAAAAACATGACTTTGTAAGGCTGAAGCAGATCTTGGCTACCATCAACACATTCTATTTTCACATCAGGTTTAGAAAACTGGAAGCCTAGCGCTGGTCTGCACAAACTGTAACACTTGCCATTTTGCATCTTTGCAACTTGAAAGAGAAATATGCAAGTTCTCCATTCAGATGAACTATGCAGTAAGTGCCAAATATTCCCAGGCAGACACCCACATGCTGTGGATTTATTTTCGCTTGTGAGGCTGAGCCAACAACCGCTGCCACTGAGCTTCTCGGGGATTCTCCCAGGACTCTCCACAAGCCACTCCACAACCCTGGCTGCCCCTTTCAATATATCACATAATGGTGACAACAGAGCTCATCCCCAGAAGACAGTAGCAATATAAACTTGGAAATCTGTTTCTCCTCTCCATATTTACAATTTTGTTCCCAGGGTTAACATGGCATGACACTCATTCCTGTTAGCCTCTCAGGGAGAAAAATCATCCCATAATCCTGTTCTGTCTGTTTTTCATTTTATATATAAATATTGTGTCTAGTCAGTCCTGAGTAGCAGGCAGAGTATAAGCAGGAAGAGATTCTTACTCCAAACCATGCAGTGTTATTGTGAACCTGGAAGAACTTTAATTTTCCAGTGTGAAGTCCCCTTAAATATTCTAAATAAACTAATAATTAATGCCAGCCATCTTAGTGAGGTAATTCAGTACCCTTGTTACTTTGAAAAACTTCCACACAACAGATATATGATACTTCACACATAAACTCTAATTACACTAATTACAATGCAAGAGGAAAACAAGCTTTGTTTTGTAAATGCCTGATAAAACTGAGCATCAGAGCATTCCAAATGAACACATTAGGCATTGCTTAAGCAACAAGTCTCTTTGTCAGGTTATTTACAGGAGCCAAGACAAACAACTTCCTCATGTATTTCCTTTGGCCATAATTATCCTACCTGGTCACAAACATTTAAAATTAAACTTAAAATTTAAACTTGGAAGAAAAAAAACACATTAA
Organism: Dolichotis patagonum; assembly: GCA_004027295.1. NCBI lineage: Eukaryota > Metazoa > Chordata > Mammalia > Rodentia > Caviidae > Dolichotis > Dolichotis patagonum. The sequence continues at coordinate 48,519 of PVJX010005917.1, read as the reverse complement.
TGTGTGTATTTATAGACCAAACTAATTTTGTTTAATTATCTTTGATGAGGCTAATCAAATAAAATCACTATTTTATGTCATGAAGTATCTTGCCCATTTATATAAAAATATGATTCAGCTGAATGAAGGAGACGCACAAAAAAGACATTGGTGGTTATTTATAAGCTGGCTCAGGAAGGCTATCCAGCATTGAAAGATGCATATAAAAGTTTGAGTGTAGTAAACACTAGCCGAAGAAAACGAGGACCTACTAAACACGCAAATATGAAAGAAAAGTGAACAACAGCATAGTAACATGACTGATGATGATTCTGTGCTTTTTTAAAAGTATCTTATTTTCTTAAATAGCAATAATCTAATGATATAAACATAGGTTACTAATTCAAGATTAAATCAACAAAGAACTGGAAATAAAGGAGCTTGACAAGTCTTATGCTAGAAGTAACAGTATCTCAAGTTTTAATTTGGCTTTTATAAAGAAATGTCTATCAAAATACACTTCATAAAGCCACAGTAAGCTTTAATCAAATAGTAAAAAAGGATAAATTGCTACCAGATGATTCCTGAAGGTAATGCCTAAAATAACTCTTAAAGTATTACTATTCATGCTAAGAATATGCATCAACTATACATGAGTTGTACTACTCATAAAACTACCTAGTGAACTCACACAAAAGATTTAAAATTCCTAGTTGTAAAAGAGGACTATTTTTACTTTTGTACTTACTCCATGGAAATGGCACTCGGGTTTGTTGGGAGCCCGCTGGAAATTGACTAGGTATTCAAACTGGAGCATGATCATTCCAAGAACAAAGAGCACCTGGGGCAAACCATGGGCAGAAGCTGCTTCAGCCCAGAGAAACACCTGGCCCCAAAACAATCTGAACAATGGGTTGCTAGGACAACAGGGTGTCACGTGACGTTAAGCGGCTAAAAGGTTTAAATAAACACCCCTGCAGTGGGGAGCCAGTATCTTTGCTCCCATCAGGAGGATGAGGGCTCCACCTGACCCCAGCTTTGGCTCTTATTTTTCTCATCTTCTTGTGGTCCTTCACCCCAAGAACCTCAGAAGCTGCGTGGGTTGTGGCAAATGGTGCCAGAACATGGGCGCCGCACGGTAAGAGATTGAGGGTGAAGGGACACTTCTCATGTGCCTGCAATTTAGGGGGAGAAGTGCATTGGTACAGGTCAGTAGTCATCACTGGAGTGTGTTGATATTGGCTTCATCAAGTATAAAGAATGGGGCACTGAAACTCCCTTATTCTCTAGGGCCAGTTATAAATGGGCCTGAGAGAAACCCCTTCCCCAGAAAACAAAAACAAAAGCAAAAAAACAAGAAAGAAAAGATGTATTGATTTCATTAGTGGTATAATTCTGGAACAAACAACTTTTAAAGAACTGGAAATATATAGAGAAGTTTTTGTTGTATGTTTGATTCCAGTATTTACTTTTCTCTCATGGATTGTGATTAGGAAATGTTTTGATGATTGTGGGCTTGGGATTCCCACAAGGAAATTGGCTTGGAGCAATATTTTAAAATCAAGTCCAAAGCAGGGAGGAGATGGCAGAGTAACAGAAACTCTGATAAAGTTTAATAAGCTTTGTTACCTTGCTCAATTAGATAAAGGAGAACTGAGGGATAACTTCCTCACATAATGAGAACTTTGCTGCAAATTTTATTTTACAACACCCGATATTTTTAATTGAGCCACAAGCAGCTATCTCCACCTTTTCAGCTCAGGGAAAGTTTGCTGTGTCACAGGTTAAACCTTCTATGTCTAAGAGAGTACAGTGGTTTTCTGCATCTCCCATGTAATTGATGCTAAAAGAAGTCAGACGAGTAAGAGAGTACAGAGAGGATTTCCAGCGTATCTACTCTGCTACTAAACTTTGAATCCCCAATAGTCGGAGACAAATTAAAATCACTCAGGCCATCAGTTCACAGCCTAAAGGGGGGGGGGGGAGCAAAGCTGCTTGTTTTTGTTGCAGGGAGATGGGGCATTTTGCTAAAAGTTGTGCTTCTGCACCTGTGGGGGCAACAAAGCCACTAACTGTCCCTTCAACAAAACCTTCAACTATCTGTCCAAAGTGTAGATGATGATATGATACTGATATAGGGGGAGGAAACTCCTAACCTACTGTATGTCCAGTGCACATTCGTGTTCTCTAAAATCGAAGAATGAATTTTAGGAACAATGGAGGTTAAGAGCAGAAATATTTATTGAGAAAAAGAAAGCTTCTGTTTGAGAGAGAGACAGACAGAAACGGTCCCAAGTGGGTTAACAAGGATTCTGTATTTTCTCGGAATTTTTATAGAGTAAAACCATGAGGTCAGGTGGGTCTAAAGTCGGGGAAAACTAGGAACTCACCAGGTAGATGGCATGAGGTGGGACAGAGCTATGTTTAGCCAATAAGATTAATAGTCAGGTAAAACTGTTTAAACTGGCAACAAATGGGGAAGCCAGTCACATAGAAAGTGGGCATTCTTTCAGAGCAGTGACTCTTCCCTAGGGATTCAACTGGTGACTTCTGACTTCTCAAGGTGATCCAGACTTAATCCTCAAGGGTTATACTTATTCCATGACTTTAGCAAATAAGATTTCAAACTACGAATTTTGGAGGACACAAACACCCAGTCCAAAGCACTACTCAAACACAACTAAAGAAGGACCATTGTGGTGTTAGAAAAGCATTATTAGTAATAAGACTGAGATTTTAGTTGCTTTCTCCTATTAAAAGAAATAAGGCTTCTTAGAAAGTCTAAGGGAGGTGATATATGTATATATATATATGTATATATATATAGAGAGAGAGAGAGAGAGAAAGAGCTTAATATATATATATATATATATATATATATATAGTGCCTAGATTGCCCTCTTGAAAAAGACTACTAAAAACATGTAAAAAATTAGTAACTTGAGGTTTTCACTGACCAAAGATGGAACAATTTATCATCAGTAAGGAAAATAATTGTTCATGGACTAAAATCAACAAACATGTATAAATCTATTCATAATATTTAATTAATTAAAAATCTATCAATCACCTTCACAGGTGCTAAATAAAGAACACTGATTCTGCTTTTCCTATGTGACTATATCACTGGATAATCAAATGGTAGGTGAAGGAAAGTAAGCATCTATGTATAAAAATATGCCAGATAGTAATTATTTTAAATGGTGGACTACCACTACTTGCAACTGCTCCTCATTTAATAAATTAAAGGATCTATATATTGAATATCAATGTCTGCTGACAAAAGCAGGCATACCAGACATTGTGCACCTCCTATAGTCTTGCCTAAATGTCAAATGTCAATGAGTCCAGGAAACCCTCTTTATTCCTCCAAAAATAGGAAAGAGAATTTAATTAGGAATTCACAGTAACCAAACCTAAACAAGAGAAAACTTGATAGTTCAGATCATCTAGGTCCTCGAACAAGTAAATCATAAGGAGAAGAAAGGGGTAAAATATTGGAAGGAGAGAATGTGGTCACCAATAGATTAAAGAAAAAGCAAAACACATCAAAAGTCTTATTGAAAAAACTAAGATTCAATGTTCAAGGATGTACTCTTGAGTAGTAAATTTGTAAAATAAAGCCAAAGGACATTGTTACTATAAAAGCCAGAAGAGCAGTTACTCTGATGAGCATGTCAGTAACGCAAACAGGCCTCAGAAACATGTCAGGGGGGCAGGAAAGTTCCATCTCACCTCAGGATGTGGTTACACATGTATTTTCTTCAAAGTTAAGTCACTTTATCAGAAAAGGAAAAGAAAATAAAAGCAACAGCACAGTTATTGCATAGGAAGATGATAGGAACTATGTACAGACTGTAAGAGTCAGACAGAATTAAGACTATTGTGCACTCACCTTTGACATCCAGCAAACTACTAAAAATACCAAGACTGAAAGAGAAATCAAAATATATCATATACAGGTACAAGTCCCCTATAATGAATATGATCATTATGTATAACTAAATTGTTCCAATAAACCTAACAAAGAAAAAAATACTAAGTCTCAGTATGAGGCCTCATGGAGAATCAAAAACAATTGTGTTTTCATTCTGATTGATCATTTTTTCATGCCTAAATCTTGTAATCTGAACAAGTACTTTCAAGATAACAATGCGTAATGCATTAACTAGTGTTAATTTCCTATTTTTTTGACTTCAGTATTGTTTTTATCCTTTTTTTGCTTGCAAATTAAAAAAAAGAAAGTATTTGTTTTCCCTCATCTCTGCTTTTTCAGATTTCTTCTTACAGAATTTTGCAGAACTATGTTATGCTAGGCACTATAGTTAGGTCCCAGGGTCAAGCAAAAGAAAGACTTTCCTGGGAAAATTACTCTTGAAATTGTCATGAAGAAAACATAAATAACCATAGTACTAAGTTTTTGTTAGTTCATCAGACAGAATGGTTTGTACTGTTGTTTGATTGTCCACTTTTTATGCTTTGATTTTGTGACTTGAGCAACTACTCCTAAGATAACAATATTTTATTTATCAACTAGTGATTTCTTACTGTTTCTTTTTTGAAATTCTGAGTTGTTTTTACCTTTTTTTCTGTTTTGCTTTTTTTCTCTAAATAAAAAAAAGAAAAAGAAAAAATAGCCTCAATGTTCTATCATTTCAAGCAAAAACTAAGCATCCAGACTTGAAATGATTTGTAAGATTTTATTTTATTTTATTTTACTTTATATTCTATCAAGTTTTTTTATATATTCATAAATTCGGCAACAATAAAACAGCTTTTGGCATGGTAAATATTGCTATGTCTTCTATAACAATATATGAAGGTATAATTTGATGAAATGACAACTCTTAAGCCTGAAGTAACTGCAAATGCTTAACACAAGATAGAGGAAGACAAAACAGGAGAGAGCTAATTTTTTTGTTTTGAATAAAATCCATGCTATGGCTATTATCCTTCTGTTGTTCCCACTGCATACTCAGACACTACATCTCATACTGAAAAAGTGAGCAACACATAATCAGCACCCAGAAGGTCCGTCTTCTATGGTTTGTTGAGGTTCTGTGGAAGTTTTTCCATTACTCTACTTGCCACACCCACAGGTTCTAGACAGCAGTTGGGAAAAGGAAAATAAACAGGCATTCGCCACCCATCTGGGCCATGAAGCACGCAAACAAATCTTAAAAATTCTTCACTTGGTTATTTGCTGGAGGTTTAAGCAATAGCATAGTGAGTCCACAAGGGAAAAGAGATCTAAGAGACTTCTTGCAAGGGAGTCACTGTCCGACTGAAGACACGATGTGTCTTGGAGGAGAGTGAACCAGCCCCCTTGATGGGAAGAGCTCTCCTCCAGACCCAGGCACGCCCTGTCCTGCTCCTCACTGTCATCACGCCCTCTGTTCTTCATGCCTGCCTCTCATCCAGCCGGCCTACAGAGCCTCCCTTCTTTTTCTGGTCCTCAGTGTTAGGCAGGAGGGGTTCTCCAAGGTGGTCTGATTGTCCCAAGAAAACACCCAAAACACAACCAGTCAATGCAGTAATGGGAAAGATACCTGCCCCCACTCCCCACTGGTATAGCTCCTCAACACTGTTTTGCTCAAAAAGTAGTTTTCCTTCCCTAGTTTTGAGTTACCTTACAAAATCACCATCTAGTTCTTAATATCTGAGAAGATAATTAATCATTAAAAATTAGGAAACCTTTTAAAGATAATCTGGTTTTCCAGCTTCCTCATGCTCAGATCAGAAACTGCCACACCCCAACCCCCAAGCCCTGGTGCCAGACTGAGCCTGCCTCCATCTAAATGTGCACGTGCCCTGGCTTTTGTTCTTCTCCCTCTGTACTTCTGTGCACTCCACGTGAGGACAGATCGTGAAGCAAGTTATGTTTTCCATTTTTATGGGCCCGTGTATATTCTTGATGGTGGGCAGTCACAGGAATCCAGGTAACTGGGGCCATATTCATGCTTTTGACTGAGTCCTTCCCAGCAACAGAAAGAGAGGCAAAGCAGCCACAGAGCTGATGCTAGGCGAACCTGTATGTGTATGACTGAGTGTGAGTTTCAGGTCATACCATATCACATGCACTGCTCAGTACATAGACCTACCATACCTTACCTGTGTAATTCATTTGTGTAAAAATCATAATGGAAATCCCCAGGAACACAGTGGTAAAGGAGAGAGTTATAGAAGGTAAGTATGTGTCTGCTATGAGGCAAGACAGGGTAGGTTTCCAAAAGCCGAGTTTGGGGCTTAATTGTAACCCATATTGAGTAAATACAGGATCAAAATCTTTCTGAAGATACATATCCCCACAAATCTTCAGAGATCGGCCCCAGAGTCAAAGATATAATAGGGGCAAATGCCAGGTTTCTGGATGTTTAACCCTCTCCAAGCTTTTTCAATAAAAATGCTTTCCCAAAATACTTTTTAGGAAAGAGTAAGGGGAAAGATTGGTTTATCCTTTTAGAGAACCAATATCTTTGCTGAATCTCCTGTGATAAAGCACAATGACTATTACTGGGTATATGAAGTTAAGTAAGATATGGCCACAGTATTCAGGGTACCACAAGTGCAAGGACAAGGCAGGCATAAGGAAGAACCTTGTAAGTGCTAGGAGAGAAGAAAGCTCAGGGAAGTGATGGAAGCACACAGAGAAGCACCAGAGCAAGAACAGGTCAGAAATGAGGAGAGGGATCTTGCTGGAGGAAATTAACTTGACTCATAAAAAGGGGGGTAATGGGATATGAAGATATAACAATAAAGGAGCTAAATTCACAAAAGTGATGAAAATATATATTAAAATGTATAAAATTTTAAAATACAATGCCAGCAATCTCACTCAAAATACTCCCCTCATGTAGAACACATTTTCTTGTCACTTTCCTTTTTTTTTTTAATTTTATTTTAAAGAGAGCAACAAAGGCAAGGCAGGAGGCATCATAATCCCTGACTTGAAATTATATTACAAAGCTACAGTAATAAAGTCAGCATGGTACTGGAATAAAAACAGACCAGAGGATCAGTGGAATAGATTGGAAGATACAACCACAACCACAAACTCACTCAACCACCTTATCTTTGGTAAAGGGGCCAAACATGCTTGTTGGAAGAACAACAGTGTCTTTAACAAATGGTACTGGAAAAATTGGCTGTCCATATGCAGAAGACTAAAACTAGACCCATGTCTATCACCATACACTAAACTAAAATCTAAATGGATCAAAGATCTAAATATTAAAACAGAAACACTAAAACTGCTGAAAGACAAAGTAGGTAAAAATCTCAAAGATATAGGGGTAAGAAGAGAATTCTTGTCACTTTCCAAAGCAGTTCTGGAAGTTCTCTTTCATGAATGTCTCTAGGAGGTACAACCAAAAGTACAATGACTGCTGCTGCAATATACCGTCTAATGGAAACGCAGTGTCTCCTCTACCAACTTATTCCCTGGGTCTGGCGCAGGCAAGTTCTGGCTCATTCTCAAAGTTAAGTGACCATGAAAAATAAATGTTTTTGCTCAGTTCAGGATTCTGAGACAGCCATGACAGTGCAACTAAAGATGCTTGTTCAAGCAAGGATGAGTATTTTAGAAGAGGATTAATGTCTGTTTATATACACCTTGTATATATAATATTTGGATACATATATTCATTGTGTACTGGTCAAATCACAGCATTTAACACATTCATTACCTCAAACATTTACATAACTGCTCTAAGAGCATTCAGAACCTTCTCTTCTAGCTACCTTGGAAGATGCATCTTACTACTATTAACTATTCAGCCTACTGAGCTTCCCAACCCTAGATTTTTCTCCTCCTAGCTGAACTTTGTACCTGCAAACCAACCTTTCTTGATCATTCCTTTTCCTACACTCCCCACATCTGGTAGCCACTATTCTTACTGTGCTTCTGTGAGATGAGAATGTTTAGATTCCACATATGAGTGAGATTATGTGGTTTTGCCTTTCTATGCCTGGCTTATTTCACTTATATTCATCTTTATATTATTAAAAATAGGGGAAAAAAAGTCAGCACCTCCTGAGATCAGCCACGCTGGGAGTGGGAGGAATCAACAAGAAGCCAACTAGCCAGCCTTTCTGGTCAGCTGCACAAGCTCTGGGAACAGAAAAGTCAGATAGCGCTTCCCTTGGGCCAATGGGCGCACAGGCTGAGGGTCAGACACACCCCCACCCCCACCCCCGCAAGCAACCCGTCGGAGGACAGGCGGAGTTGATAGCAACTAAGGTATGTAAAGCAACTAAATGCTTGCATTGTTTGACTGATTTGCAGGCCTGGGGCCAGTGGTCCGAACATCTCTTGGGAGGATGACATTACGCAGTATAGCAACTTAGGGGGATTTTTTCCATCTTGTCTTTGAAATCCAATATTGTTTTCACTGTTTCGCTTTGTTCTAATTACTTGTTTTGCTTTGTTCAAATTCTGTTTTGATGGGTTTTATTCCGTTTTGTTGTTTGATTTTTCTATACCTGATGGAATGGACAACTATTATGAAGATAACAAGATATATTATGGTAGCTACTATTGTTTTCTGGCTTTGAAGTTCTGTACCAATTTTGTTCCTTTGTTTTGATTGGCTTTGTTTTGATTGTCTTGTTTTGTTGGATTTTACTATCTTTAAAAATAAAATAAAAATAGAGGATTCTATTTAAACATTTCTTGAGTGTAGAAACAGGAGTGTACCAAAATTCCTTTTCTAAAATGAGAAAAACTTCCACACTCCTATCAGATTAAGAACAATGGATAAATTGATTAAGAATTTTTCTAAGAATTTTATAAATAATCCCTCATCCACATAATAACAACTAGTCAAAGGGAGAGTTGGAATTGAATCAGCTTGCCTGACACTGGCCTGTCAGCCTGTTACGAATAAGCATTGTAATGTGACTGGGTAAAAAATTTATATGCAAAGATAAGTAGCCTTTTTATAAAAAGTAAGAAGCATAAATAAATAATTTCCTTAACATATAAAGATCTTTCTAAGCCAATAAGAAAATAATTAATAACATTCCAAAAGAACAATAAACAAAAGGTATGAATCATCACCAGGAAGAAGTGAAAATAGCACTTAAGTATATGTAGAAACTGTGACACTGTCAGGAGCTCGGTTGAGCTCCCAGATGTCAGAATAGGTGCGTTAGTCAGCTTCCTGTCACTACAATGAAATACCTGAGACAAGCTAATTATGAAGTAAAGAAAGTTTTCTCTGAGATTGCAGTTCTGGAGGTTTCAGTTGGAGACTAGGAAGCCCCACTCCTCAAGCCTCTGATGGCCAGAAGATGGCAGAATAAATAGCTCAGGTCATAAGCCAGAAATCAGAGTGATTGGGAGACGGGGATGCACAAACTCTTCCAAGAGTATACCCTACTCCAATTACCTAGGGAGCACCAGTCCTGCCACCTAAAGGTTCCCAGAACCTCAAAATGTCTCCACCACGAGGACTAAGGAAGATTAGGGGGTGCCGTCCATAGTCATCCCTACTGGTAGGCAATTAAAACAAGCTACAGTCAGGTCTTTAAACACATACTGCAATGGAATAAGAGACTAAAATAGACACCGGGCTGCCTCCTGCTCTGCCCCACTCTGTGGAACAGTGTCAGAGGAGAATGATGGATCTGCACAGAGAGAGTGCAAAGAAAAGTTCCTGCAACTCCATGAGCTCAGGTTTAGAGCACGGAGTCAGGGTGAGAAAGGAATCTTCACATGCACACTCCCCGCCCCATACCCTATATGCCCCAAAATGATCCCTAAGCAAGGACACTTGAAGAAGGTCTCAGAGAAAAGCCTTAGATAGGAGGCTCCGGGCGGAAGAGCCTGGGCTGGGAATGCAGGTGTGCACATGAGCGGGACTGCCCGGCTGGCCGCTGACTGCAGCTGTCCTCAGAGAAGAGATCTCTGCTCTGCTCAGAGAAGTCAGGTCAGGTCAGGTCTGAGGCGGGAGAGGCCCTCCCATACCTAAAGTGAGGCCGCCAAAATCCCACAAGGGGTTTAACCAGGAGCTGGGCTCTTCACATATATCTGTTCAATTAAGACAGTAAAAACCTTAGAGCTGTCAAATACTGTTATTTATAATTTATAAAGCAGCTGTAAAATTTTATGTGGCCTGAATGTGGAAGTGTTGAGTCGTGTGCCTTGTGGGTATCTAAATTGTACTTTCATTCTAAAACAAAAAAACTCACATTAGGGAAATTTGGAAATATCTGTCAGAAATAAAAATACTTATATAGGGAGTGATCAGAACTACAGCACATGTTTCAATTAGACAAAACTATTCCACTAAAAGACACACTGCCAAAAACAGTGGAATAATGTGCTGAAAGTGAGGGTGATGTTTGTGGGGGATTCATGGCCATGTATTTTTTTACTGTAATATTTTCAGGTAAAATATTTACTGGATTTTTAATCACACCTCACACTATTTCACCTAGCAATTTTGCTCCTAAAAATTATTCTCCATATGTAAAAGTACAAGGTTTTGAAGCAATCCACTGTATCACTGTTTGTAATAAACAATGGAAGCAAAATAATCATCATCCTGGGAGTAGGTAAATTATGATCTAGTTGCAGAATAGAGTAATACATAGCTGTTAAAGAGCAGCTTTATGCATAGCAGGACTGAATAACCACCACTAAATGTGCTCTCCTAGGACATGAATAACAACGTGGGACATGGTATGTATAATACCCTGCACTGTGGAAGGAAAGGTTGTGGCAGAGTGTCTAAGTTCAGTTCCAGAGCCAGACCGCAGAGCTTCAGTTCAAGCCTCTGTGACTTCCAAACTGATCTTGAGCAAATAACTTAAACATCTTAAAATGGGTGTTTAAGTGGCCCCTAGGCCACAGAGCTGCTATAAGGACTGAATAAATTACACAGTATGGAAGTCAAGACTGCCAGCCTGCTCCTTCCGGGCACACGCAAGACACACTGCCCCTCTTGCAGTAAGATGTGGTTGTGCAGTTGTGCAGTTGAGTTTAGGCCAATGCCTGGCAGGCCGGGCCCATAAAAACCCTCTTCCATGCCATGCTTTATGCCAGAGGCTGAGGGGCAGGGCAGTCTCAAAAGTGACTCACTGAGGACGGCAAGGCCTCTGCCAGCCCACATCCCTGTGACAGGCTGTGGGTCCCTCCCCCTCCCATGTGACGGGCTGTGGGTCCCTCCCCCTCCCATGTGACAGGCTGTGGGTCCCTCCCCCTCCCATGTGACGGGCTGTGGGTCCCTCCCCCTCCCATGTGACGGGCTGTGGGTCCCTCCCCCTCCCATGTGACGGGCTGTGGGTCCCTCCCCCTCACTACACACTCACATGGTGACTTACATCAAGCCTTTTGGGCTTGAGGCACAATATCTTTAATGGTTGGTTGATGATAACAGTGTTACCTTAACAAATGGGATGAGCTTTTATTATGTTTGCTGCTATCATCATAATTGTTACAATGTTTGTTGCTCGCAGGCAATGTATTCCTGAAAGATATACAAAAAGTTAACAGTTACGTTTGCCTCTGGAAGAGGGGATCGCCTGGTTGTTACTCCTCTTGAATTTTTGTCATCTGCATGTTTGTACGCATGCGTCATAGCTGTGTCCAGTAGCCCAGGCTGTCTCATGCTGTCATCAATAAACGCAGCAGTCCCACAGGCTCAGCACACAGAGGCTCGATTCTCATAGACAGCAGGGTCCGATGCAGGCCGGGAGGCTCTGCAGCCTGCCGCCCCTCCGCGGAGCGACTCAAGGATGCAGACTGTTTGCCTCTGCCCACTCATTTACTGAGCATGCAGGAGAGAAGCGGGGATATAGGCACATCCCCCCCTGCAGGCCTCAGCCTCCAGCCGTCAGTGTCACGACGCTCGGGTCAGGAATACAGTTCAGACATGTGCTCCAGCAGATTGGGTAGCTTGGTGAACCCTCCCCTGGGTTCTGGAATTGTGACAGGCCTAGAGAGACAGGCTGAGGGTGTTTGCCTGGCCTTTTACCGTGTGACACTGCTTCCCCTGATTACAAACACACAAATTAGAAAGGCATGATGTAGCTAGGCAGAGGCCATTGTTGGGGCAAGATACAATAAATAAAAAGAATTAATGCTCAGCTTTGTAGTCTTTACACTTTATGCTGTCTTAAGAGCTTCTGTGTGCTTTCTATTTTAATAACTCTATTTACTTATTAATGTGAATCCCGTCAACAAAAAGAGGCACATTTTCTTAATGTTTACACCAAGGTCCTTTAGAATCATATGTTATCTACTCAAAAATTATTTCTATTTGTTAAAAACTGGGGCCAGGGTTGCAGCTCAGTAGCACAGGGCCTGCCAGGCAAGCACAAGTCCCCAAGTTCGATTCCCAATACCCAAAAAATACAAAGAACGTCACAAACTGAAGCTAAGTGTAAATGTCCCCGGCTAGGTGGCCTTTCCCCCGCAGCAGAGGCTTTTTCCCTGCTGCTCGTCCCCAGATGTCTACCCCTCAGAGCACACAGGGCCAAGAACTAGCTCTTGTTAAGTAGCTGTGAGTAGTAGTAATATATGACTTCCAGACCAAAGCATTTGGGAGGCAGATAGCTCTCCCTTTTTTCTCCTCTCCTCTCCTCTCCCCTCCTCTCTTCCCCTCTGTCCACCCCTCCCCTCTTCTTCTGTCTGTCCCTCTCTCTCTCTCTCCCATGCTGACCTGAAGTGTCATGCTTTCAATGGCAGAACTACAAGTGCCAGAGTCCTAATTTTGGGGTCACCATTTGGAAAGGAGGTGCTCTGGTGAGTTACTAGATTTGTGATGCATTTTGTGTGAGTGAGAAATAAGCTTGCATGTGATGCTCAAAGGCTTGTTTTTATCACAGCACAACCTCGCCTCAAAGAGCAACTGCCTCCTACCTCTTCATTCATCTGAAGCGCACCTACAGTACGTAAGTAAGATAGGTTACCATAGAGCAAATATCTGCCCGCATAAAGTAGAAATAAAAGTATTAATAGTCAGAAGATAAAATGAGAAAAAAATACAGTAGTATCATGCCAAAAGTTTCTGAACTAGTTTCAGCACACCTTTATTATATTTCAGTAAACACATACTGAATATCTATCATGTACAGAAAATCTTCTCAGCAAAAAGCTACGAAGATGAATAAGACAAAACCGTTGTTCTTGCAGGTTTTTCAGACCAGTGTGACGCACTAACAGGTGATTCCAAAACCACACAGAGGAGGAGTCTAAGCTGCTGTGTGTGTGCAGGGAACTCCAGCCCAGGCTGGGAGAGTCACGGAAGGCTTCCCGAAGGAAATGATTCACACACAGCGATACTTAGGCTGATTCTGGTCTGCTGCTTTTCATAAAGGGGAACAGCTATCCAATCTAGATGTGGTTTTTGTATTCTGTTGGAATTTGATTTGTGTAAAGTAGTTGGCTCTTGAAGAAAACGAGCAAAATACTGACTTCACGGTTCTTGAAATTTCAATTTGTTTTAGACAACCGAAGGTAAATACAAAACTCTTATCCACTTGCAGTGAAACCCAACCACTGTGAATCCCACCCTCAATGTTCACTTACCCTAAGTAAAATTCCCCTCTACAAATTAATATGTCGTGCTTCTAAAGCACCCCTATAGCCTATAGTTTATTCTCCTCTTTAGGTTAAAAGCCCATATGGCATAGCCTAGAACAGTAGTGGTGAGTCTATGGCACATGTACTGGAGCGGGTTATTTGTATCATTCAAAGCTCTAAAAGTGTGCTGTTACTGGCTTAGAATATCAGTGGTATTTCAGATGTAAGGCCCACCATCTTAGTATAGTGGCCAAGAACTTGGTTTGGGGACTAGTTTTTCCTAGTTCTGGGACAACTAGTTAAGTGACCGTAGATAATAACTAAACTCAATGAACTTCCAATTTCTCAACAGTAGAAATGACATGTTAAAAATCAAAAAAAACTTATGATAATTTGGTATATAATCCAACTAGAAGAGTAATTGCTTGGTGAATTAGTTGATAATGTAAGTATTATTATAACTTATATGGAGTAAAACACTCCATAGATGTGTTTTCATTTAGAGTTTATCTTTCTACCCTAAAATTAGATATTTTAATTTTGTATGATAGTAAGACAACAAAAATAACAAAGTTAAGTTTTTGAGAAAGTATAAAATTTCAAATACAATGGTTACTTAATAGTATTAATAAACTAAAAGCTAGTAATTTCCCAGCGCTTTCATGAAGGAAAGAATTCAGAATGGAATTGAACTGAACAAAGCCATTTCTCTTAATGGCCCTGGATCTCCTTTATAAATGAGATTAACTTCTTCACCTATTTAAGTCAGAAGGTATGTTAATCCTATCAGTTTCATTTGGCTCGGAAAGGTGTCATCTCTGGAACATGTTCTTTTATAACTAAATAAAAAAAATTGATTGAAAAACCCTGAAGTCAGGAAGTTATCTGCAGCAGGCTCCTAACTCTAGTCAAATTCATTTTACTGGTTTCACTTTACATATCACACAGCAAAATTCCGGAAACATTAGTGTTAACCAAAGGTATGAGCTTCAGCAAAGACTAAAATTCAAAACTGCTGCCTCACTGGGCTTCAGCTTCTACTGCACAATAATTATTATTACAAAGTGTAATACACCACAGAAGTGAAAGAGAAAATAGATCAGTTCAATGACTGCAATCCTGCAAATTAAAATTTGAATTTTAAACACCATTCTTGCCTTGACTTGCTCTACACTAACCCCAAAGTCATTCATCATTGTTGGATTTCTCATGGTCTAACAACACGATCTAAAGCACTTTATAAGGATACTAGTCCTACCTGCTTCTTGAAGATGCAATAATAATCGCAAAGTTCTTTGAAATGGCAAGTAGTAGAAAAATATGTATGATTCAATGCTCTATTCCTATTTCCATATCAAAGCCCGATGTTGTGAGTTAAGAACAGAATAAAATGACTAGAAATTAAATGGTTGAGGAAATTTCCCAAAGCTCAGCTGTATCTCATTATATCAGATCCTTTCGTAACTAGGTATGCAACCATTACAAAGAGAGATTACACCGTTCAGCAGGTAGGCTGACATTCTTCCCTCCGCTCTGCATTATCTCATACATTTTGTTCTTAACATTATTCCAAGTCTTCTTAGCTTTAATAATGTGCATGTGTGCATATGCACGTGTGTATGTACATATGCGTATGTGTGTGCATACGCATGTGTATATGCAATGTACGAAGCAAGGCGGGAGATCACTGAATGTGAAAATCCCGTTCTTTTCGTGGCAGAATTCTATTTCATCGATATCTTTTAAATACACATTTTCAAATAAGTTTCTTTCTGCTTCACTTAAAAATCTGACATCAGAATATAAAGTGACTCTTTTTTGTTTGCTTATAGTTAATGTTCATTAAAATATGTTAGTTACAGTTTTAAAAGAATAATGAGAATTACAATAAAGGGAGGTAAGTGACACAGAACTTGAGAGTGAAGTCCTTTATGTGAAGGACTGACCAACCCAATATTTAGTATTAATTGCTATTACACAGAAAAATGTAGAAGTCTTCTATAGTACTTTTGGAGGTACCAGCCACAGAACTTCCTGAGTTCATAGGAATTTTATCTTCTAGCCTGTGGCCTTGTAAAACAGTACCCAGCTACCTACCACCTGCAGAAACAGAGAAGCCACACTCTTCAATGTCAGGTATCAACAGCTCCACATTTTCTCTCTGATTCATATGATTCATGTCAAGTCATCCACTAAATATAGACTTGATAATGGAATTAATTCATTATTTCAAATATAACCAGAATAAATAAGGGAGAAACTGCCAGTGGGGCAGAAAACACTTTAGAATTCACATAAACATGTTGAATATGACAAGCAGCCACACCTTGCCTTGAATAGTCTAAATAATTCAGAGCTGTTGAGTAGGAGGTAGAAGTTTATGAAAAGAGAAGCTGAACAGAGTCAGCCGTGCATGCTGTGAGAGTCAGAAAATCTTGAATGCGTGTTAATGAGCCTAGCCTTAATCTGCTGAATTTTTGAGCAAGCAATCAACATAACAAGGTGTATGTTTTAGGAGTAGAGATCACACTGTGTAGTCAAAAAAATCATTCAGGAGGTTAGTATTTAATTTAGGAGAAGCTGATGAAGCCAAGCCAGATTCACGACAATGGGATGAAGAGGAAGAATGAGTGCAGCAGATCGCCAAGAGAGTTTTAAAAGGAAGAGAATGAAAAGCGTACATCTCAACTTCTGGGAAATTTGGTTTCAGGTCACCACATTTAATGACTTATTGCAGTGTAGTGTAATTTAGACAGAATAACTGCGTGGCAAGGTTAAAAAACACACTGAAGACCTACTGCGTGCCGAGCAATGGTTTGGAAGCTAATGCTACAACACTGAACAAACCTGCATCTTCAGTAAGTAAATGGGTAAACTGTAGCATGTGTGGGCGAAGGAATATTGTTCTTCACTAAAACGAAATGAGACATCAAACCATGAAAAGGCATGAAGGGACCTTAAGTGCATACACTGAAGGAAAAGTCCGTCTGGAAAGTCTACAGGCGGTGTGATCCATAAGTGCAGTGAATGTTTAAATTTTAAAATGTCATGATAGTAAAGTACACATTGACCTTCAAAATACACCCCCTTTCTTCAAATGCACTGTTCCTGCAATCTTCCGAAGCAGTTCTCTAAATCTTTTCATGTGTGTCTTTAGTTGCATCGTTGTGTCTTCATCAATTCAAAACATGAATCAATTCAAAGCATTTCTCTTTCATGGTCACTTGGACTTTGGGAAAGAACCAGAAGTCGCACTGTGCCAGGCTTCATGAATAAAGCGGGTGGGAACACACTGGTGCTTTTGGGGCCCTGTCTCTCTGCTGGATGACATTCAGCGGCAGCCTTCACTGTGTTTCTGAGCACACCTCATGGAGACATAAAAGAAGACTTCCAGACCTGCTTCAGAAGGAGTCAGGAGAATAGGGGTAAGTGTGTCCGAAGAAGTGGGAGTATTCTAAGGCGGACACGTGGCGATGTGTCTTTAACTATAATTAATTATTTTAATTTAAATGTTTACTGTCATATATTTTGGTTATTCTTTGTACTACTCAAATCATAAGATACTATTGGAAAGGCAAAACTACCAGTATGGCAACAGTAAAAAGATTAACGATGGGTGATATATGAGAAATCTCTGCACCTTCTGTTTAATTTCCTTGTGAATGTTAAATGATGTTAAAAGATTGGAATTCTTGTAAAATGTATTCTCAGCTTAAAATGTAAATATGAATGATCAGTGGTTGAAGAGAAAGGTAAATATATGGGATATAGAGAATTTTTAGGCAGTAAAACAATTTTGCATAATGCTACAATGGTAGCTATATCTCATTATATGTTATCAAAATCCACTGAATATATAGCAGCAAACAGTAAATTGTAATAAAGACCACTGACTTTGTGTGATTATGATGAGTCAGTGTAGGTTCATCAGCTAACAAATGTACCATGCTTGTGGGATATGTTGATGATAACAAGGGAGATGCAATTGTAAGGACAAGGTATCTGTGGAAACTCTTTAAAATTTCTGCTCAATTTTTCCTTGAACCTAAAATCATTCTTTAAAAAGAGTGTCAAAAGATCTCATGCTTTCTAGGAGTAGAGGAAAACTGCATACATTCAAGGATGGTGAGCTTACATTTTAGAATAGAAAGAAAAATTCCAAACAGAGAAAAATTATCATTAATCAGCAGAAAACAAAAAACATAAGCGGTTACTGCACTGGAGTGATTGACTCTGACTATCAAGAAAATATCTATTACATAATTGAAGCTGAGTAAATTATGTCTGGAATCCAGAGATCCTCATGGGATATAGTCATTATCAGTCTGTTTCAGGATCTGTAATGTTCTATGATTATTTTTAAAAAGATTATGATATATATATATATGTCTATTTAAAATTAGCTTGCCTGACAATATGTGACTTAATCCAATTCATTCATTTGTGTGTGCATGTGTGAGTGAGATGGGGAGCAGGCAGCCCTTGGGCAAGTGAGTAAAGTTACAAGAACGAATGAATGATCAGTTGATGAGTGATGTGAGAAATGAAGAATTAAGATCGTGTAATTAACAATGGGAAAAATATGAGGAAGTTGAGAACAGTTTTAGTGGAAAATGATAGAAAGAAATCTGACTGAAACAGATTCAAAGGAGAAAAAGAAGTTGGACATACTGGCGATAGACATATGTCTAGGAGTTTTGGATGCAAATAAATAAGGTAACAGCTGATAAAGGGTATGGGATTGAAAGGGGATTTTTCTGTTTAAATTGAAGAAAAATGTACCTCGTTTGACTTACCTACTAGAGAGGAAATAATTTTTAATTCAAAAGAGGGGACAATTGCAATAACAAAGGTCCTCAAGTAATATCATGGCTCAGGATTCAGTCAGTGAGGAAGAGACAAAATGACTAATATGGAAATAAGAAACGTATTACAAAAATTAGTCCTTACCCGTACATGGTACATGCTGAGTATGTGGCCTTCAAAAGGAATTTACAGAACCCAAATAAGAATGAGTTACTCGTTAGCCTGCCTAACTGGAGCTTGCAGGGAAATCCAGGAAGTCAAGAATTTCTAGATAGTAAAGTAACACCACAAAGGAGGAACTCATAAAGACATCTGTGGTAAGTCATTTCATTGTAGCGGTCACCTGAGTGGGTTATCCAGCATCTCGTGTTAGGCTTGGGGTCAACTGTTGGTCTAGACCAGCAATAGGAAGACAAGCTAGACATGTCATATGGGAGAGCAAGCATCGTTTGTCACCCCACCTCTGTGCCTGTAACACTGTCGGAACACTACTAAAGGTAGCTTGGCAGTGGATTCACTCTACATTCAAATTTTGTGCAATTTTTCTTTTGATCACTTGTAACCTAACTGTACAAAAAAATTCAGAAAATGTAGCTCCTAGCTGAAAACAGCACAATCTAGGACTTCCATTCATTTTAATTTAGCACCCACAGGCATCTCTTTTTTTCAAACTATACTTAGCGTTCATATAAAGACAATGTCAAAAAATGATTTTAGTTAATATGATGTAATTATCACAATCAGAAACTACACATCACCTTCCCAAGAAACCATAGATTTACCTTACCCACATATAGGTGATATCCTCTCCTTTATACCTGAGTCACATTCTCACTTTGACATATTATAACTTAATAAATAAAAAATTAACTGTTTTTCATTAACTGTTCTCTGAAGAAAGGAAAAGGGAAAACTTTCTTATAGTCTACATGGATATCTTAATATAAAAGAAAACAAAAACTACTACAAATTCTGTAGTGTCTTTCCTTTTCTGCCTACCATATATGTAACTCTTTAGCTAGTTGTGGTTTCTTGCCTGCAAAGAGACACAAGGCTTCCTTCCTAATAATGTAAGGACACAATTACAGAACTAGTAAAGGCACAGTGATAAAACAGCAAGCTTGCAGACATGTTATAGCAAGTTAAAAATCAAACAGTGGCCTCTCCCTATGCTCTTGTTGCTTCTCATGTAAGCACCCTGCTAAATTCAGCCAGCCTTGACTATCTAAATTCAACTGCTTTGCTTCTGATTATGTGCTGGGCCAATTTCACTATGTCTAGCACTCATTTTCCTTAGTCAAAAGAGTATGTATTGTTTCCAGCTTACACATAAAAGGTCTTTATGTGAGACAAAGTGGCTCAGTTAACTTTGCTTCCTCTGTTCTAATCCCTTCCCTTGTCCCCAGGATATTCCCACATTATGGTAAACAATTACTCCTAAATAAGTCTATTTAAAATTAGCTTGCCTGACAATATGTGAATTAATCCAATTCATGTAACCAATCATGTGATAATCTGCTATCTGCCTTGTACTTCCTCTTGCAAACAGTATTTAAACTGAATACAAAGCTGACCTGTGGCCTGGTGAGTTGGACTTGGTCCCGCCAGCCTGCTAGCATAATAAACAAGTTGCCTTCTAGACTGCTTGGTGCAAAGAGTCTTCTATCCACTTTGGTGTTTTTTTCTCTGTTGTTTTGGGGTGGTTTTCTATTTGTTCTTTGACAGACCATGTTAAAAGGAGCTTTCCAAGGATCTTCAACATTCCACACACATTCTTATCTGGTCCAGCCATGTAATTGTTGTTCTCTTCATAGGATTAATCACTCCAGTACAATACACTTTTTTAAACCAATTTTTCACTAATATTAAGAATATTTAGTTCCCAAGTAACTGACAAGAAATCTTTGCCTTAAAGTTCAATGGCAAAAGCAATATCATATATAGGTTGGTGGTTTAGTTTATTCCATCCTGAATGACACAGTTCCAGTCTCACATACATTGCTCTCAAATGGTACATTAAGTTTTCAAAAGGATATTACACTATCTTCACAGGCCAGCTACTCTTAGGGTAAGGGAGATGGTTGTTGATATGCCAGAAACATAGTATTCCATGAGCATGAGCCTGTTTTCTATAGAATCAGTTGCATGACACAAACAATATTGCATGATATACTATAATGGTGAATACAGAATTCTGTAAATTCGCAGATGGTGAATTTTTCAGAACAAATATGTGCAAAGAAGGCAAATTTACATGTACTTACATGTAAAGTAAATTTTAGCATGAACAAAGTTATCTCTCTTCCAAGATGGAGGAGGCGGAGTATAATCCACCTCCCCCAGGTAACTGGCTAGCTACCCTAGAAAGTGGTGCTACATCAGGAACGTAGAGTTTATCCCTTCTACCGGCACACTGGACTTTGAGTAGAGGCTATAGATGAGTCAGCCTTGTTCAATATAAATCCATGTTGCTGAATCAGTGGGTAATCTCCATCCTTGCCACCATGGTCACTGTTTTCTGAGTTTATTGGAAAGAAAAAGGACGTCTGTGTTGTAAACCCAAATATCAAGTTCAGTCATCCAAATATTGGAATTCTCTCTCTAGTTTTCCTCACAATCCAAAAAGTTATATTTCTAATCCCATTGAGATGTCATTGGAATCCCAGCAAGTTAATTCCAATCTACTACCACCAATGCAACCCACGGCGAGAGTAAAAACACCAAGACATATTCCAATTAAGGGCAGCCAAGGGGTCCTAAATCCAATCCTCGTGGGGACATGTGGACATAGGCCCTGATCCTAGGCCTCTCCCAGAATTTATTATCTTGTGAATAAGGGGGAAGGCTCAGGGATGAGTGACAGTGAGGATGGCAGGAATTATGTAACTTGAGCTGGCTGGCCAGGTAAGAGAAGGGCACCTCTGTAAATTGTAGAGATAAAGATATGCAGAAGGATCCATTCAATCTAATTAAGATAGCAACTGACTTCAGTTTCTGATGTGCAAACTCTTGTGTCTGGGGAGTCACAGCCTCTTTACCTGGAGGCTCATACCCAGTGACATTCCTGGAGCTGACTGGCTTAAACATCCTGCTGTTCTCATAGGAGAACACTATTGGAGCAAACAGGACTGTCTGTTGGCTTTAGAATTTACATACCAGCACCTCTGCTAGCCTTATCTGCAATGCTTAGAGCCAATTGAAGAGAGAAGGAAATACCCTAGCCAGCTCTCTACATATCAGTATAAGGAAATGAGTCTCCAAATAATCAAAGTCACAGTAATTGTTTTGCATTCAAGGGGAGTAGGTGGAGTTGTCTCCCACAGTCTGGAGCCAAGGGCTAATAACAATAAAAAAAAATGGGTCATTTGATTTACTAATAATTAAAATCCTTTTCAGTGGGGGTTCTTCTTTGGTGAGCATTCATATGAAACACAAACATATATACATATGATATCTTTTTATAGGGATTCA
Organism: Dolichotis patagonum; assembly: GCA_004027295.1. NCBI lineage: Eukaryota > Metazoa > Chordata > Mammalia > Rodentia > Caviidae > Dolichotis > Dolichotis patagonum. Next base: position 26,735 of record PVJX010005917.1, on the reverse strand, counting down.
CCACAGATCCAGCCATATACCTTGTATCAGCCAACTTTCTCATCAGTGAGACAAAATACTTGACACCCACAGTTTAAAGGCAGAAGAGTTTATTTGGCTCAGTTTCTAGTAGGTTCACTACGCCATTGACTGTAACCAAGGCAGAAATGACATAGTGGAGGGCATGGCAGAGAAGGCAAAGCAGCTCAACTGTGGCAGCCAGAAAGCAGAGTGAGAAGGGAGGAGCCTAGGAGGGAGATATACCCTCAAAAGACATAAACCAGTAACATAACTCTTCCAACCTAGCCCCACCTCCTACAAGCACACTTCTCTATAAACTCAAGAGTGAATCAGTGCACTGATGAGGATAGTCTCCCATGATCCAGTCACCTCCAAAACTCCCCATCTCTAAACCCATGAGACCCTTGGGGGACATTCTAGATCTAAAACCGTAACATACGCCTTCTCTGATCTCCTAGTTACCGACTTTCCAAACATGTTCCTCCCACACTTCTGTCCAACAAATAAAATTATTATTTACTGTTTAAGTCACTTTTCTCTTTGCTGAGACAAAATACCCGACATCCAAAGTTAAAGAGGTGGCGGAATTTATTTAATTCACAGTTTTGTGAAGGTTTCAGTCCATAATCTGCTGGCTCCAAGCCAGGATGGCACACGGCAGAGGGGCAACTATTCACAGCGGTGGGGGACAGCAAAAGCAACAATGGAGGGAGAGTGAGGCAAGCCTCTATCTGTCCACATATACTGGGATGGCAAGCAGACGGGTTCAGCAATCACCCACCCTTAATCTAGGTTCTTACATACATGTGTACATATGCAACTATCAGATTATATGCTTAATAATTTGTGTCCATAACTCATCATAAATTATAATGTGAAAAAATAAGGAAAAACGAAGAAGGGAAAGAAAAAAGAAGCCTGGCTCATAATGGTTTTATGAAATGCTAGATGCAGCTTCACATGAAATCAAGCATATTTTTAGATCCAAAAAAGCAGGAGTCTTTAGATTCTCTGTATTGTTTATGCAAGTTTGGTCTACATATTCTGCTGTTTGCAATATAAAGAATCTTAACTAGTAAATATTTAGATTCAAAATGCTTAAGGGTCATTTTATAATTTAAATCACAAGTATTATGTGATGTTTTAAAAGTTACAAAAATGCAAAATAAAATATTATTTTGAAATATGAAATACGATTAGTTCACAGTGCAATGCTGAGATTAGGGTGCTGGGATTAAGGGCCGTGTACTTGCCTTAGGGCTGTTCTTGCCTATGCAGCTTGAGACTTTATCTGCTCAAACCTGACCTCACATATACCACTTCTCTTTGATGAAGGAATGCTGCTAAATACACCAAACATTTTTACTGAATCTGGCAACAGATTATGATGGTTATCTTGGTGATCCATAATCAAATATGGGACATGGTAGCAAGTCAAATTTTGTTGCTTAAAAGGGAAATAATTATCAGCAGAAGATGATATAGCTTTATCACAAAAGTCTAAGTGCCTGAGATGTGACTCATCTATTGCTATAAGCCAAAGGCCCCGCAGAGTATTTCATCACTGTGAGCAAGAGCTTGGGTCAGTTGGGTCATACAGCTTAGTGGTGGATCAGTTTTCTCGGCAGGCTCAACCAATTATAGAGTTTCTTTTCGTCTGGGATGCCTCAAAATTCACAGTTTTTAAAGTGGCTTTGTTTGAGTAGCATGCTTAAATGAATAATGGTACCCCTTGAATCCAAAGAGCCTCATTAGGGGTTATGCCACATTCACTGTTATAAGAGGGTTTGCAGGCAGAAATGTTATCCTTTAATTTGGAAGGGATATATCAACATACCATGCGATGCTTAAAAGTATCCACAGAATGGAAGGACTCTAAATGGGGAGGTGGGATATTTCCTATCTTTTGTTTTGCATGTGTTTTACCAAGATGTCTGAAGTAGTTGCCACTCTGCTCTCGCTAGTCCAGCTTGTATATCCTCAAACTAGAGGGTCAGCATGATGTCTTATGGGGACATAAAGGGAATAAAGACCCCTGTGGATGAGATTATAACAGAGAACTGGGGAGAAATTTGAATACTGAGGAGGACACTTAAGAAGTATTACTGTTTTGTCTGCTGTAAGCAAACTGCTTCTGATTATGTTTATTAGCAAGTATAGAAAAAAGTATTTACATTAATCACTGTATCACATTAATCACTGTCAGAATTGTACCAGAGAAACAGAGTCAGTGGGAGATGCTGAGATAATCAGACAGTTATAAGCTGTAGGGCCTGACCAGGCAAGTCAGAAGTCCATAGTGCAGGCTGCGGGCAGGGCAGGCTGGCATACTCAAGCATGGGCCAATGCTGCTGTCCACAGGCGGAATTTCTTCTTCACTGGGGGAGCCTCAGCTTGCCCCAAAGTTGTTTCAACTGACTCAGTTAGGTGCACCCAGGTTATCTAGAACAATCTATCTTAGTTAAAGTCAATTGACTGTGGATTTTAACAGAATCTACAACATACCTTCACAGTCACACCTAGATTAATGTCTGGGCCATTGGAAGAATTCTCACCCTACAGGTTCCAGACCTGCTGAGAGAGGGCCCAGAGGGTAGGAAAGTCTATGTGAAAGACTGGAATGGCTTCTCCTTCAAAAAATCATGCACTAAAATCTGTATCACATTCCTGGAGGAACTATGAGATTCATACCACTATCAAGGACTTGAAGGGACAGAGGGGCATAGTGAATTCTACAACATCCTGATTCAACTCACCTATTTGGCCTTCACAGGGGACTGATGGACCTTGGAGTATGAACTGAAATTTTTTAAAATTTAAGTGATCCATCCAATTCTGATAGCTCTTCCAAATGCGGCTATTTTACTGGAGAAATTATATCCCTGCACCTGGTGTTCAATTTGAAGAGACTGTAGTCCCTAGTATCCACCCAGACATCAGTCTACCCACTGTGAAGTCCACCTCTGAGGAAATCACCACTGGCTATGTTTTGGCCATTCTGACATCAACGTGAGACAAGATTCTATTAATTATTTTACCTCCTGAAATAATCTTACAGGTAATTTTACAGTTAATCCTAAAGTAATCCTTAATCATCAAGGTGTTTTGAGGCTCCAACAATTAATATCGATTCAGAGCCAAAAACTTTAATTAGTTCTTTTATAAATCATCTTTCCCACATCTGGAATGAAATACCCACCACCCACAACTTAAAGGAGGAGAGAGGTTTAATTTCTCTCACAGTTTTCAGGAAATTCAACCCATGGTCTGCTGGATATAAGGCGGAAGCAGCATGATACAGAGGCTGTATCACGCAGCAAATTCACAGTCACCCAGGTTAAGTAACTGCAGGTTTCTTTAAGGAAAGGAGAAAATTGTACAGTAGAATTTGTGGCAGTATAGCATAACTCTTCCTTGAAGGAATCTGTCTCCCCTCTATCTAAAGGGCTCTATTCTATTTCTGTGAACTGGCTCTGTCTGGCTGTGTCATAGTCCATTTGCTGTTGCTGTAACAAAAATGTCTGAGGCTCTGTAACTTGTAAGGAACAGATGTTTGGCTTTCAGTTTTGGAAGTCTGAAGCCTTGTCACTGACATCAGCTGAGCACTAAGAATCTTACGGCTGCTGGCTGCGATAATGGAGGCACCTTTGGGAGGGATCACACTCTCAGACAGTAAACCAAGGCACATAAGTGGTCAGCCTGTGACCTCAAGCCACTCTTCACCTCTGAGGGGGCCTACCCTTCCTCAGCATCCCACACTCAGGACCAAGTGTGCAACACATGAAGCTTTGCATGCACGCAACCTCAAGCGATAACTCTCCTTTGTGGAAATTAAGGGTAGACCATTAGTCCAAAGACCTAGAATCCTTGATGGCAAAACTCAAGTAAAATTTTAGTAGACTGTCCATCTATTTCAGTTGCCATAACCAAATGAGCCAACGTCAAAAATAACAGTGGATTAAACCATTCTGATTATTGTTTTAGGTCTGATCTTCACTACAGTAATCATGCGCACTTTGTCTCATATCAACTCCAAATCATGACTTCTTCCAATTATCCCCTTTAAAGTTTCATTATCCACATTGACTTCTGAGCAGGTTTCTTGAATTCCTGTTATTTCTCCTGAATTCATAGAGTGCATTTCAATGGCAGCATTTCCCATTGTTTTCTGACCTACAGAGAACAGCCATCACAGAGCTCTTCAGAGATGATTATGTGCCTCACTGACACATTCTCAACACCCTAAGCTCTTAGTCTGTTTGGACTGCTGTAATAAATTGCCATAGGCTAGAAGTCTTAAACAACAAACATGATTTCTCACAGTTGTAGAGATTAGAGGTCTGAAATCAGGATACCAGTTCCTTTAGCTTCTGAAAGAGCATTTTTCTAATTGGCAAACAGTTGCCTGATCCTTGTATATTCACAAAGTAGAAAGAGAGCGGACTAGCTCTCTGCCACAAGACCATCTGTGAGGACTCCATTCTTATAAGCCCCACAGGCCCCATTCCAAATATGCTAACACTAGGGTTGATTTTCAATTTAAAGAATCAGGGGGAGACACATTTAGCATATAATCCTTAGTGAGCAGAATGCCTTCTGGACCACTCTCCCAGGTGTATTATTAGAGGATGAGGGAATGAGTCTTCATAGTATGTACACAATATAGATATTTTCCTCCATGTTACAGACGTGTGTTTACCTTAGGTCATTCAGTTAATTGATGAATTGGGAATTTTAATTCTAATGTTATTTGACACCCCAAAGCATGCTTCTTCTATTACTCCTGTTAGTCAGTGAAGACTAAGTGGTTCCTAATATCAGAATACATTATATACTCATTATATAACAGATTTTTATATAACAAGTATAATTTTTATTCCAGGTTCTGAATTCAAACATTATTGACAAATTATTATCCCAATAAATTCACATAGATAAATATCTTTTCAGACATTATTTTAGATACCTTCTTGAAATTGGTGGAACTTGCTTATTAGAGTGAATATCTTGGTGCAGGTAAGAGACAAACCAGGTAAGCAGAACCTTTATTAAAACTCAGTCTGAAAGAAGTTTATTTCTTTCTATCCATGGTACCAGTTAAAATATCCCTTTAAAGCCTCTATAATTTGTACCTATTGTTCACTGCTATTACTTTTCTGTAAGAATGGTCATCTTTAACAATTTTAAGTACCATCCTATTAGACTGTCCTAGGTGAGAAATGACAGTTTCCTTCTTTAGTTCATACATGTTCAATGTGTATAATATTCACATGTATTAGTTTGCAGCACCATAACAGAATATCCCAAATTGAGTGGCTTATAAACAACATAAATTCATTTCTTTACAATCTGGAGTCTCCAAAATCTAAAATAAAAAATACTAGCAGATCCAGTGTCTGAAGAGGGTCTTCTTCTTCTTGGTTTGCAAACAGCTATTTTATTATTGCATCTTCAAATGTCAGACAGCAGAGAGAGTGCGAGTAAACTGTCATGTCTTTTCTTATAACAGCTCTATTCCTATCATGGAGGCTCCATTGTCATGAACAAATTACCTCCCAAGGCTCCACAGTCTATTGGCATCACTTTAGGGCTTCAAATTTATTCATATGAAGCCAGACGGCTCCCATAGTGTAGTGCTTACCATGTTTACCTTAAACATATGAATTCTGGGAAAGCCACAACATTCTGTCCATAATAGCTTCAAAGGGAGAAAGCATTGGTTTAGGGAACAAAGAAATGTTTACTGTTTTATGTGAAACACAAATTTGGATTCTGTATATGAATACACATTATACTATGTATGTGGCATTGAAATTTAATGAAGTGAGGAGTGATTAGGAAAAAATGCATAAAATCTCCTTTAGAGAGTGATAATAAAAAGTTATTAACACACTATCCTCAGCTGATATAGCATCTGCTCATAACTGAGTTTCAGTGCTTCTAATGATTGTATTTTCTCCATCTCCCACTACACCATAGACCTTGAGGATATGATTCATTTTTTTGTCCTACCTGACATATAGTAGATGCTTAAAAACATGTCAAATAAATTAATAAGCAAATCATACAATTAACTATTCACAACTTTAGGATGAAATCTGGTTTATTTGGGGAAATATTTGCACCTGACACATGTCCCCAGGTAAGAGAGCTGTACCAGTAATTCCAGGGCCTAGAAGCCTCCCCTCCTACACGATGTTTAGGTGAAGAACAACTGGGGGAGGTGTGTCCTTGTGAAATTTCCATGCCTGAGAAATTATGCATCTGAAAGTTTCCCAAAGAAAGCATGTGGACTAATCACTCTCCTCTCCACCCCTTTACAGTTAGTAAGTTGGGTCATTTTAGGACAAGATTGCTTATAAACATAGATATTCAAGTTATCGCTAAAAACAGTACAAGGCCCTGTCCCAAATTGCTTTCCGGGTGAGTAACAGCTAAGGTCCAAAGACTATACTGTAGCTGATAGAATGTTACAGTAAGAGAAAAAAGCAAAAACATCGCTTTCAAATTGGATTTTCTGTATCCCATAGGCAGTGTTATTTTTGACAGGGTTCAGTACAAACTACTTTCACAAATGAAAATGTATGATTCCTAGTACTGCTTTTACCCACAGTGTGTGGCAGGGCAACATGAAAAAGCCACTGGGTACTCATTAAGGGTGGCCCTTGGAAATAAGGAATTGTTCTCCACCAGCCACAGTAAATAGAAAGACTGGCAATGTCTTCAAGAGTTTCAGAACAAGCAGTTATCTAGATGGCTGCTACTAGCTGCCAACGGCAACCGTCTCTCAAATGGGAAGGTGCACTTGGCATCAAATAAACAGATTCTGTGTACTTGATAGTGAAAATGATACTACACAGCAAAGGCAGCACTGGTTGTGGCTCCTATTCTTCCAGGGAGAAGCCAGGCTAGGGGTGTGTAGGTGTCAAGCAATTAACCTTTTAATACAATACAAACATGGAGATGAAACTAGAATTGATTCTCAAAAGAGCTGATTCTGTTCCCTTGCCAAGATGAGCACAGCCGCTGAAGTGCCAATAGCTGCGTGGGAGGGGAAGAGCCCCTCAGGACACCTCACGGCGTCACATTGCCCTGCAGTCAGTCACACAGCCAGCCACACAGCCTTGGCTCTGGCACCTGTGTCCGCAGCAGCTCAGACCACACCTGCTACATTCACAGGTTGAAACAGGACAGAGGTGAGAAGACAATAATCAGTCTGGGGAGGGCTGTGGTGAGGGTGACAGGGCCCCAGCTCCACAGGGAGCACAGCTTCTCTGCACGGAAGAGGGAAGTCAGAATACTGAGGAAGCCACTCAAATCATGTATGGATAACCGGAGAGAATTGGTCCTTTGTTCAGCCGACTTCTATATATCAGAGAGTACCTTTACATTAGGAATATAATAAGGGAATGTTTATTAAAAAACGGTGCTTGGCCTCAGATTGCTTATACTATAGGAGAAGAAAATAAACAAATGAGCTAACAATCAATGGTGAGAAAAAACCAAGATGCTATGATTGAGAATAAGGCCCTGAGCTCATAGAATTATTTGCTCACAGAATATTCCACCCTGCATCTCAAACAGTTGGCAGGGTCCTGACAGTATCTTTTGTCATGATCTGATTTCCTTTGGTAAGATGTAGGTGAGGACAAGGCTCACCTAGTCCACCAAGTACCTGGGGGAGCAAATGAAAATATAGGGCTTGGGAAGGTGTGCACTTTAGCTCAAGTCCAGAGACTTTGCGCTGCACCCTGAAAAGAGCAAGCTATAAACAGAAGCCGAGAATCCCAGGTTCTTCCCGATGTGAGTGACACTGTTCGGGTGTCATCTTACAAGAGAGATTCAGAGTGAAGGAAGGCATGGGCTCCTTCCATAAGGAACCTGCGGGCTGGTGTTCCGGGAAAGGCCTCCGTGCTCTACACTGTAATCAACCAAAGCGGCCTCATGGCAGAGCCATCCTGTCCTCCGATGTTACTCTGGCACTCTTCTGGCAGCTGTGCCCAGGGAGTACTACCCAGGAGCCACCAGCCAGGGGATGCCAGCAGGAGCTCCTGTAACACAGCTCCTGTTTGCCCAGCTGTGCACCTGTCCAGAGTGATTGTGACAGGAGCGTGCTTATAAAACAAAACACATAAAAGAGATGCAAAGTTAACACACAATTGCCAGTGTTACATACCTGACCTATTTCAAGTACTGTGGTAGACTTTTTGCACATGTGTTAACCTTCAAGTCTTGCCATCTTATGAATTTTACCTTTCCTGTGATATCAACAACTCTGTATTTTAGATAAGAAATCCAGCATTCAAAAGTATTACAAAGCTATGAAATAGCAGGCTTCTTTCTTCAACTCTAGGGTGTGAAATAGCAAGTATTTCAGTAAGTAATATCATAAAGTTATTAAAAATTCTCCTCTACTAAGGCCCCTATTTCAGCTTCTATTAGCTTCAAACTCATGAAATTATTAATTTGGGTGTTTTTCTCCCTCATTCTCCACTCTCCCCTCCTTCCCATTTATTCAGTGAGACTCAAGGTCTCAATCTGAGCCTAGCTCCTGTCTTAACTAACTTTCATGGGGTGGGTTTCACAGCAGATGGGGTCAAATTTCTTCGTTTGGCTCTATGAAGTGGTAGCTTGGGTTTCAAAAGGCCACTGTTCATCATATGACCAATGGATCCATTCCATATAGAACACGCAATTATTCTTACCTTCCATGGAGTCCAAATCTCCCTAGAAGAATCAAATCTATATAAAATTTCTCAATCCTTTTGTTTCCTTACCCTATTATTATGGCATTTTACTGCACAGTACATAGAGTACCCTGTGTCATTTCTTATATATTGGTATACTTAAGGTTTATGGTTGAGTGTTAGAATGTCATTTGGGAATGCCCTGCTTGCTAAAAGCATTTTTGATATTCTTCTAACAACCTGGAGGTGTATAATACAAAGGGTTATGGACGTTACCAATTTTTAAGACTTCCTCTGTGTTATTCACAATGTTTTACCAGGAAATCACCTTTGAATGCAGGGAATTCAGAGATTCTAGGGAGACAGTTATTACCAAAAGTTTGAACATTGCTTAAATGAAAATGTCAATGTGTAGCCAATTCTCAGTCCTTGTTTATGTTTCTACACTTCCTACCTGATTCATAACAAGCATTCAGTGGCTACTATGAAATAGATGTGTAGATGATGATGATGATGGTGATAATGGAGATAAACAAGAGAAAATTATTATTGAATACCAGAAACATAAAAGATCCTTATCCAAAAATAAATATAAAGACTATTTTGTCTTCAAGAGAAAATTTTGGAGCATCATACCAGATCACCACCAAATTGTATGACTAATTTTTCAGTCAAGAAATTTAATCTGAAATTACCAATGTTTGATTTTTATCAAAAACTGGAAAATCAATCCAGAGGTCAGAATGGAATTATCTAGTGTTAACAGGGGCACTGGCAAAAAGCTTTTAAAAAGGAAAGACAATGCCATCAGGAATAGATTCAGAGAAAGAAGAAAAGCAGTCTATAGTTGGTTAACCCCAAAGCTTTCTGGTTCTTCTGCATTTTTATGTGCCATCCCCAGAAAAAGTTGTACAAGTCTTAACATGAGGATGACCCTGGTAGCTGGTGTGTTTGGACAGAAAATGCATAAATAATTACAAGGTCTGTATACTGGGATAATTAACTCACGCATCAGGCACACAGCAACCTCAGACTCAGAAACCGACTCCAGTGAACATTCGTGGCAATCGTAAAGCTCCCCCCAGCCCTCATCTTTCATCTGCAGCTCCAGGTTACCTCAGATCTAGCCTGTTAATTTCTTTACATATTGCTTTCCAAGTCCTGTCTACAATGTCAGCACAAATCACTGCTGTACATACAGAGGTGCATGTATTTATACGTATATATAATCATGTAACATACATTTTATAAATAGTATTATATTTCATAAGTTACACCTATAAATATCTAAAATATATTCATCTAAAAGTGTATTTTCAAAGTCAGCTAACATATGATAATAATTTATAATCCATTGAGTTTTTAAATATATGTGCTATGTCTGCTTAGGACCTATAGAGGAGTGACACAAACTGAGTATTAACACATACTGAATTAAAAGAAATGGCATAGAGAAAGCACAGAACTTGCAGATAGATACTTATTCCAAGCTTGAACCATTTAATTTCAAATCCTTCTTAGATACAAATTGGAAATAATATTCTCTATTTGACTCTGTTTTCCTCTTCATGAGAGTAACAGCAACCATTTCAGTAGTATGATAGTTCATTTTGATAGTCAATTTTATTAGTCTGAAAAATTCATAGGGAAATGGTAAAGCTCACTCTAGTTTTGTCAGAAAGGCTGTTTCCAGAGACAACTAATGTGTGAAATGGTGTTCTGACAGGGAGATCTGCCTTGAATGTGAACAGTACCATCCAATAGAGTAGGGGCTACAGTGACATAAAAGTGGGAGGAATCCCTGCAGCAGTGTACATAAATACATCTTTTCCTCCTCCTCCTCCTCCTCCTCCTCCT